>PVJX010022513.1:0-30444 GCA_004027295.1 Dolichotis patagonum
CATTAGGGAGATTGGCCTATAGTTCTCTTTTTTAGTTGAGTCTTTCTCTGGTTTTGGTACTAGAGTGATATTTGCTTCCAGGAATGATTTAGGCAGAATTGCTTCCCTTTCTATTTCATTGAAGAGCTTCAGGAGTGTTGGAATTAAGTCTTCTTTGTATTTCTTGTAGAATTCTGCAGTGAATCCATCTGGGCCTGGACTCTTCTTTGTAGGCAAGGACTTAATTACATTTTCAATTTCAGTAATAGAAATTGGGTTATTCAGCAGTTTTACATCTTCCTGATCCAGCTTTGGTAGTTCATATGTATCTAGGAATCTGTGCATTTCTTCATTGTTATCGAACCTATGAGAGTAGAGGTTTTCAAAGTAGGTGTTGATGATCTTCTGTATTTCCACTGAGTCTGTAGTAATTTCACCTTTTTCATTCCTTATTTCATGAATTTGAGTTTTTTCTTTCCTTTTTTAAATAAGGTTGGCCAGGGGCTTATCAATTTTATTTATTCTTTAAACAACCAACTCTTTGATTCATTGATCCTTTGTACTGCTTTCTTAGTCTCTATTGCATTAATTTCTGCTCTAATCTTTATAATTTCCTGCCTTCTTTTGGCTTTGGGCTTGGCTTGCTCTTCTTTTTCTAGATGTTTGAGTCATAGCATCAGGTTGTTTATTTGTGTTCATTCTGTCTTCCTGATGTGGGAACTCAGTGCAATAAATTTTCCTCTGAGGACTGCTTTCATTGCATCCCACAAATTCTGTTAAGTTGCATTTGTATTTTCGTTTGCTTGTAGATATTGTTAAATTTCTTCTTTAATTTCCTCTATGGCCCACTGATTGCTCAAGAGTGTATTATTCAGTTTCCATGTGTTTGTAGGTTTTTTGCAATTTCTTTTATCATTAATTTCTAGTTTCACAGCACTATGATCCGATAACATGCATGGGATGATTTCAATTCTTTTGCATTTACTTAAATATGTTCTGTGGGCTAGTATATGGTTTATTTTAGAGAATGTCCCGTGTACTGCTGAGAAGAAGGTGTATTCTGATGTTGTTGGATGGAACACTATCAAGTCCATTTGTTCACAGATGTGATTCAGGTCTGTTATGTCTTTGCTGATTTTCTGTCTAGTTGATCTGTCCCTTTGGGTCAATGGTGTGTTAAAGTGTCCTGTTATAATTGTATTATTGCTTATTTGATTTTTTCATTTCTGTTAGTATTTGCTTTATATAGCTGTGTGCTCTGGAATTTGGTGCATATATATTTAAGATTGTTATCTCTTCCTCTTGAAGTTTTCCCCTAACTAGTATGTAGTGACCTTCTTTATCTCTTTGGATCATTCTTGGTTTGAAATTCACATTGTCTGCAAACAGGTTTGCCACTCCTGCTTTTTTTTGGTTTCCTGTTGCATGAAGTATTGTTTTCCATCCTTTGACTTTCAGTCTATGAGTATCCTTTTGGGTTAGATGGGTTTTTTGTAGACAGCATATGGTTGGATGTTGTTTCTTGATCCATTCTGCCAGTCTGTTTCTTTTGATTGGCAAGTTGAGGCCATTCACATTAATGGTTGTAACTGTTATATATTGGTTTATTGTTGACATGTTATCTTTCTGCTGTTGTGTCTTTAGTTTTCCATTCTGTTTAATTGTCTACCTTGCTTGGTGGTTTTATCCCATGTGTATCTAGAATGTCTTCCAGTATTCTTTGTAGGGTTGGTTTGGTGTTCATGAAGTTCTTCAGCTGTTCTTTGTCATGGAAGTGTCTTATTTCTCCATCCATTTTGGAGGACAGTTTTGCAGGGTATGTCAGTCTGGGTTGGAAGTGGTTTTCCTTTAGGATCTGAAATACTTCACTCCATGCTCTTCTTGATTTCATTGTTTGTGCTGAGAAGTCTGCCATGATTCTGATAGGTTTTCCTTTATAGGTGATCTGTCTTTTCTCTCTAATAGTTTTTAGTATTCTATTCTTATGTTGGATTTCTGGGATGGTGATTATTATGTGTCTGGGTGTAGTTTTATTTTGGTTATGGCTATTTGGAGTTCTATATGCTTCACTTATCCAGATGTCAGTTTCCATTCTCATGTTTGGGAAGTTTTCAGCTATTTTTTCTGTAAATATCCTCTTGATATCATTTGGGCTGTCCCCTTCTTTTTCATTTATCCCTATTAATCTTATGTTATTTTTCTTTGCATCATCTTGCAGGTGTTGAATTGGTATTTCCTGATTCTTTGTTATTTTTAAAAGATCTTGTCTTTCCTGCTCACTGGCTGCAATCTTATCTTTGAGGTCTGAAATTCTATCTTCACTTTCATTGAGGCGGTTTTAGCAGCTTTCAATAGCATTTTTGATTTCCTGTATATCTCTTTGAATCTGTTTTATGTATTCTGTTTGTTTCATATAATATTCATTTAGGGATTCTTTCTGTTTGCTTTGTTCCTCTGATTTTTTAGCTGTGTTTTCACTAGATGTGTTCACTATTTCTTTCACTGTTTTCATCAATTCTTCTTTTACCTGGGCAAGTATTTCTGATTTGAATTTCTCCATAGCTTTCCCTAGTTGCATATTTATTTCATTTGATATCATTTCAGACATTTTAGGTGTATGGCTTCTTTTTTCTTCTATGTACACGGCTTCTAAGCTTTCTTGGGATGGGCTGGTGATTTGAGCCTACCTTTTGGTCTTTCCTTTTGTCATTTTTCTATATTTCCTTGCTTTGAGCGGTGTTCCAATGCTTTCTCTGCATGTGTGGCGAATTACCTCTTGCACCCGCAGTTCCTGGAGGGGCAGTGGCTCCCCCACAGGCTCTTGGCTTCCTCACAGTGTCCTAACTCCCCTCTGTGGGCTCCTGGCTCCCTAAGTTGTAAGGCAGATGCTGGGCGTGGTCAACCCAGAGCCTGTGGAATCTCAGGCGGGCCAGGCCACCGTACTTTGTCCCAGGCAGGTCTCCAGGAGGTTCCCTGCAGGTGAAGGGTGGGCCTACAGGTCCCAAACAGTCAGGCCAAAATGCTGGTTTCTGAAAAGTTCCTGGTCCCAAACAGACCTGGCCGAGATGCCAGTCTCCGCAAAGTTCCCAATCCAAACAGCACAGGCCACTCTGCGCATCCGGGAGGTTCCCGGTCCCAAAGAGTCAGGCCGGGATGCTGATCTCGGGGAGATTTCCCGCCCAGAAGTGTTTTTCTTACTTGCAGCTAAACTGTTCTACCTCAAAGGCACAACTAGAGGCATGCTTACTTACCTTGACTTCACTCTACCTTAGGCCTCCATCCAAATAGCAAGAATGTTATTTGTTATCTGTTAACATCCCTTCACTCATCCCCTCATCTCTATTTCTATTATCACATTTTAGTTCAGGTGCACAACTTGAAGTCAGGTAGATCTGAGTTCAAGTCTCATCCTTATCACTTACCAATTGTGTGACTCTGGGCAAGTTACTGAACTTTCCTGAAATAGGAGCAATGGTACTTGCCTCATGAGATTTTTGTAAGGACTGGGTGATATTGTACATGCAAACAAATGTGAGGCCTGAGATAGTAAACAAATATGATCATTATCATAACTGTTATTGTGTATAATATTATTAAAAGAAAAAGTTTCAGTTACTTTAAGAGAGTCTCCATAATTGCTAATACACCAGCCATATATCTTTTAGGAATCTATATTTTTTTTGACTGTGATAAAGTACATAAAGCACTTTTCCTCTAGTAGAGTATATCCAAAAGTTAGTTTTATTCAATTCAGGTCTTTAAAAGATCGGGAAACAATAATATTTACAGCGTACCTAATATAACAGGTGCTCTACTAAACATTTTACATATATTTTACTATTTAGTTTACAAAAGATGACAATTTATGTGTAGCAAAGATAGAGAAACAGAGGCTAGAAAATATTAACTTGCCTACATATGGGAGTTGAAATACAATCCTGTCTCACTCCAAAGTCATACTCTTTCTACTACAGAACTGTGTCTTCAGATTCCTAGAAATATTTTATATCAGACAGAAAATTGGGACACTTATAGTGTACAGTTTTGTGAACATATAATTTTAACTGATAGCTGCCCACAATTATTTTTGAGGTTAATGATCTGAGCATGTTGATTCCTCCGAAACTGTGCTATCCCTATGCCAAACCTTTTACCTTCACCTTGTACATGAAATGACAGTACTGACCATGTCATTGACATTGGGGATCGCTTCACTATGAGTAGAGTTTGAATTTGTGATATAATAGATAAGAAAAGAGCCTATCAACAGGTTAAGTTATAGATAGATGATAGATACATACATACACACATACATACATACATACATACACATACTTACAAGACATTTAGCTTCACAAGGCTTTTGTAATGACCAAATAATACAAATTTTGAAAATATAAATTTTTTTCTTGGTAAGAAAATTTAGGATAATGTAATTCTTTCTATAGGTTTCTTTTATTTGGAATAGTTGAACCTGAAATATGTAAATTTGGGAATATATATATATATATATATTCTCTTTAGTGATTAAGTGTTCATACTACATTTAGATGAACTAAAGCAAAAGCAAATCCAAAGGAACTTAGATACATAAAAATTTAATTTAAAGAACAAAAAAGTATTTTACTTTCATAATTTCAAAGATTTTTGATGTTCTGAATTATAAAGAGTTGCACTATAAGAAAATATTCTTAAAAACAAATTCAAATGACAATAATAAAGTATTAATGAATATGCACTGGATGTGTAAAGAAAATCAGCATGTATGATAACAAATTTAATTTGTTTCACTTGGCTTCATGTAAAGAGTACAATTTCTTACACACAGGGTTTTATGTTGAATCTTAAGAATGCCTGCACAACACAAAGAGCCATTTGTGTCTCTCCTAACCTCCCCCAAAATTTGAGAATGCAATTTTATTCTAGTATTAAAATAAAGACCCAGGGATATTTTTAAATAGTAAAACATGGTTGGTCAAGCATCTTGACTATCTTACTAATACTGGTATTTTCCAATCCTGTTTCCCCCATCCATATGCCTTTTTTTCAGTGTATTTTTTTTTCGAAAATTGAGGGTCAAGAAATAATCACACTTCTGGTTCCTGCTGATAGTGTGAACCCAAAATAGCAGCCAATAAAGAGAAATATCTGTGAAAGACTTGCACAGAGCAATGACTCACTAGCAATGCTTCTTAAAGTGTCACTCCTTTTACTTTTAGAAAAAAATTTACCTGCTTCCTCAGGGTCCTGACCAACATCCTCTAATAAAAAAGCAATCCTCCAGTAAAACAAAAATATGTAGAGACACACTCCCATCCCGAAGTGGGAGATAAGGCACACAAGCAAAGGACGTAAGAATTCAACGACATACGCACTAATGAATGAAAATGGTATATAAAAATCAGATTTTCAAATTCAAAACATCTTAAAAGCAAAGTCATAACTCTTACTGAGTATCATATATTGATCAACTGGTGATTTTCCTTTGGGTATATATCATGAGTAAGTCTGACATGTTGGTATTCAAATTCATAAATGATTCCAATGAGTAGAAACATCTATTTCTAAATGCAAGAGTTAAATTCAAAGGTAATGACACTGATTCTCCCTTGAAGATTACTCTCTTAGGATAAAATGTCCTGTGAAATTAGATTTCCTAACAAAGACCCCTAGTGGAGTGAAAAAATTTCCTTCTAAAATCGCATTTGCCCTGTGATTCTGTAACATCAAGGTAAAGTACAGTCTGTACAATCACAGCTTCCAGAAGTATCACATTGCCCTTGAAACTCACTTATTCATCCAGCAAATATTTGCTGAACAAATTCTTGATTTCTGATTACTTTAATATTAAGAAAAAACTATGAAAACTTTTTTCTATTTATTAATAAATCACAACTGTATCTGACTTCCCTCTTGCACTTATAGTTAATATATTAATGGTATTGTAAACATCTATTGAACTAGAGTATCTATTTCATTTTGAACCCAAAATGACAATTTGGATCATATTATCTCATGAATAACTATAGCCACCAGAGGTTGAATGATGGACATTTTTTGCTCCCAGACCCTGTTTTCACACATTTTACATGGTGTGCTCTATAACTTCAGTTTCATACAAAATCTCTACTTTATGTTATTAAGTCTGCAATGAATTCTGCTAAAAATGTGGCTTTAATACTCTTGGCTTGATGTATTTCCCAACCCCCAGTCTGGAGAATGTGCATTTTCTAAATTCTTATTGACCTATTATAAAGAATTCCAGTCTTCCAACAGAACTATTATTAGAAACTGTCACTGCAATCTAAGGGAAGTCAAAAAAGAGTTGGCTCTTGCTAGAAGACACTGTGGTAGGTTGAAAAATGGCCCCCTGAGATATGTTCATGTCCTAATCTCCAGAATCAGTGAGTGTTACCTTAAGATAAGGAGGTTATCCTGTCTTAACCAGGTGTGCCCTAAATTCCATGAAAGTGTTCTTTTAGAGAACTACAGAGGGAGATTTGGTACAGACTCACAGAAAAGAAAACTATGAAAATGAGTACAGAATTTAGAGTGATGGGGCCATAAGCCAAGAAAGTCAAGGAATGCTAATAGCCTACAGAAGCTGGAAGAGTCAAGGAAGGATTCCGAGGGAGGGAGGAAAGAGACAGAGAGACAGAGACAGAGGCAGACAGAGATAGAGAGAGACAGAGAGGAATAGACAGTTAATTTTTTAAAAATTGGCTCATATGATTGTGGGAGTTGTTGAGTCCAAAATCTGTGGGACATGTCAGCAGGCTGGTAACTGAGGAAACATCCAGTATTGTAGTATTTAGTAAAATGCAGATCATTGGCAGAATTTCTTTTTCCCTGGTGGACTTCAGTCTTTTCTGTGATTAAGTGAGACCCACCCATTTTATGGAGACAATCTGCTTTACTCAAAGTCCACTGAGGATATGACTTAGTGGTCAAGCTTTTGTCTAGTATATGCAAGGTGCTAGGTTTCATCCCTAGCACCACCCACCCCCCCAAAAAAGAGAGAGAGACAGTAGTGTTTGATAAAAAACTGTATACTGTGGCCTTGCCAAGCTGACACATACAATTAGCTATTGGTCCACTATTCATGGTAAGATTCCAGTCAACAGAAATATCAGAGTAAAAGTAGGATGCAGTCATCCAGAGAGTAGAATAAAGGATACAGAGAAACCAGGTTGGGAATTGTCAAAGTTTATGGAAATGGAGATAACTCCCCATTAAATTCTATGGAATATGTATAGTATTTAAAGTAGAGTAACATCTCAGAGAAAAAGGTTTACCATGAGCTCCATCCTGTAGTTGTAACCTACTTATTCCTCCATATATGACATTAAGATGTAGGTATCTACCTGCTGAATATTCTAGGAGTAGCTGAAACCATCACTTCAACCAGCTGGTAGCAGACAACTCACATATATCTGGTGGCACAACGTTTGAGCTTTGATGTAAAAGCATAAAGGAGATAGGATCAATACAAATTTCAAGACCAAAATGACAGGAAATGAATCCCAAATAAATAAGATGATACAAAGGAATTGAAGCCACATGGGGTAAAATACAATGACAGTACTATAGCTGTAAGATTTCGATTGGAGGCAGGGTGGGGGCAGTGAAATTTCCTTGATGTGTCAGAAGTTTCCCTCATCCCTCTGGACAGGGTGGAAGCAGAGGCTCTTTTGAGATTTGTGGTCTTAAATGAAAAGCAAAGAGAAAAAGTCTGAAGGAGCAATTTTCACAAAAGACTTTGAGAAACTAGGCAAATACAGTTGTTTTAAAGCCCAGGTAAGAAAGGACAGAGGCCCAAGGTAATGGAGCAGATACTGGTGATATCATGATGACAACTTCACTGTAGACACTGTCACCAATAAAAATTTCAGGTATTTTCATATCACATTACAGTTGTTGCAGATGTTTCAAACCATCATTGCATTCATCACTGCTTCAAAGTTATGGTCATCTTAGTACATGACAGTAGATCATATCTTCATTTTCAAAAATATTTTGATAACTTTTCTACTACATTTAACTTCTCTTTTAGCTTTGTGTATAAAAAATACTATCCTGAGGCCAGGGAATTAGCTCAGTGGTGTAAGTGCCTGCTTGGCAAGCGCAAGGTCAGAAGTATGATCCCAGGTATCAAAAAAAAAAAAAAAAAAAAAGGAAAGAAAAGAAAAAAACATTATTCTAAAAAATATCTGTAGGTTTCATTGGACTGCCAAAGGGGTCCAAATACACCAAAACCTTAAGATAAAGGATTCTACTTTTCTATCCTCTTTATATTTATTCATTTAAACAAACATTTATTGGAACTTACTTTATTCTACCCACAAACTCTTAGTTCAAAAAATATTTCAGAAGAATTTAGAAGAAGAGATTTTAGAAGAAGAGATTTAAAAAGGAAATGTGAGACACAGAAAAGTGTTAATTTAAACCACAACAGAAGTGCTGCAAAAATAATGACATAACAAAAGCTGTAAATACAGGGACAAATCCATTTGAAAGATTTCTTAACACTATGTAATTTTTTACTGTTAAGCTTCTGCTTACTATATAATCAAGCTGACAAGTGACTAATATTCGGCAGGTCCAAACAAGTGAATTCTGGTTTTGTTTGGGACTCTGTCTCCCTCTCTTCATGCAAAGTCTTATGGAATTTTAATAGCTCTGCTTCCCTTTGGGCCATTTGTATGACAAGACAGAAAAGATTTATAATTGTTCATATCTAAACTACATACATAGGATTGAATAATTATCCAGAATCTTAGAGCACATTTACTTTATCTGTCACTCATTTTTTAAAAATTATATTCATAATCAGGGAGGACATGAAAATTTGATAAAAACGAGACATTTTGGCCACAGAAGATCTGAAATGAAAGAAGAATTAGAATCTGCCAAAATCCATAAAATTGTCCATTACCAATTCACTATTGATTATTCAAAGGAAATGGGATCATAATTACAGTGGACAATAAATGCTGGCATTGATGAGGTTGCTTGAAAAGATTAGTATGTCAAAATTAGAACTTCAAAGTTGAAACCAAATCAGTGATCACAAATGAAGGCTAGGTACTAGTGGGAAAGAAAAAAAAAACTAAAGGCATAAATTACAACCAACAGAAATTGAAAAAGTCTAGAGCCAGGAAACATGGTAGCCCAGGAAGAAAAATGAGCAAACTGACCCAACACACAGCACACAAGCCTGGTAAGTACCCGTGCTAAGACATACATGGACAGAAAACATGGATGTTGGTGGGACATTTCCCTGGTTCTAACCCTGATTTCACTAGTCTAACTAAAAAGTAGAGTATTATGTTAGGAACAATAAAACTCAGTGTTTGAATCTTGGGGCATTGAAGAGAGGAATTAAGAATATTCTTTATTCTTCCTAACTGCCTCCCCACCGCCCATGCACACTGTTTCTGCTGATTAGAAGCCATGTGTTTGATGGTAACATTTACAGAGATAATTTTACTCTTATTGGAATTTCTCTTCTTTTTAAAAACTATGTCAGGGACATATGTTTTCATGCTTTAGCATTCAGCAGTTTTTGTTTTGTACTTTATTATAAAAACAATATTTGTAATGGCATTCTAATGGCAGCCTTTACACCTTTTAGAGAGATTTTTCTTTTCATCAAAGTATATGAAACAAAAAACAGTACATAGCACCAAAAAAAACATTGAGTTAAACATAGGCATCAGATCCACATGCTGAAGACAGTTATTAGCGAATCTACGCGAGCTGTCACCAAGGTCTTAGAAGGAAGTAGGTGTTATAAAACCATCAAACACCTCCTTCAGAGCTGCATAATAGCTGAAGATATAATCCATTGTTTATCTCTTCTGAAACCTCCCCTAACGTGTCAGCAAATGAAATTAAAATCTTAATTAAACCCTTTTCATTAGATGTAGCAATGAAGACAGTGCTTCCACCCTAGTCAGGATAATGAAGAACTAGAGCATGAGAAATGCCACCCTAGCTCCGATCAAGATTCCAACTGATCATTTCTTACAGTTGCATGAACAATACCTTGGGCTTTCCTATGGAAAACCCCATAGACTACTGTTGGACTTTGAACAACCTTCATGTGTTATTATGAATATGCCATCCCTTAATTTATCTAATCCTTTGTTGATCACACACCTATTGTTTTGTCTACCCAGTGACTATTTTCTAGGAATTGCCTAATCCTATTGCCCAATATATAAAGCTGCAAAAGGATTTGCAATATTCCTATAATGTGGCACTGTCCCCAGTCATAATTTGTTTGAAGGTTGGTATCCGACCTTAAATGGCTTTACCGCTCCCTTCCTTGAGAATTCTAAAACTAAAACTGAGAGCCAGATCATCTGTATCTAGGTGGCTAGACCGTAAATGCTAACTTGGTAACGGTCTCTGGTGACAGGTGGACCGCACCAGGAAAGTGGAGCTGCACTGAGAAAGTGAAGGTGACAGAGAAAGGAGCAGAAATAAAAGCCAAAGGAGAATTTCTACACTAGTTCTTCACTTGGTGGTCCTATTCCTAGCATCTCTTGCATTCCATTAATTACTCCAGTAATTTTCCAATAAATCTACCCTCTTTGTTTTTATGCTAGTTTGAATTGGGTTTCTGTTCTACCCAAAAATAAAAAGTTCTAATTTATATTCATCTAGTTAATAAAACTTCATTTAATATTTAACATATAAGTTATTTGCATTTTAGCATGTTATACTTCTTGAAACTACAAATTTCATAAGCTTCCAACTCATTTCATCTGAAAAGCATCTTTCAAGTGTCAGAAAATGCCTTCTAATATGAGATTTAGTGTTAATTAGAAATTCACCCTAGCTTTACCTTTAATTATTCACAGACTTTACTCATATCCTCTAAGGTCTTATCTTATTAAGTGTCATTCAGTTCACATATTTTTGATTGTCCACTTTGCTGTAGATGATGTACTTGGTGATGCAGTTTCAAAGATAAAATATCTTAGAATCTAGGAGAAGAGAATTATTTGTAAATGATTAATTAAGATATAAGAAGTATCACAGAGGTACAGTTAAGATATAAACAAGAGAGTTATTAACCCCCAGCTAGTAATCAGTATCTATTTTCCTTCAAGAATTCTTCCCTCAATTTTTCCAAAAATTTCTCCTTCAGTTTCTCTCTCATGTAGTATTTCCTCTTTTCTTCTCTCTAGATGTGAAATGTTTTCATACAACCTTATATTCAGCCTACATTATGGACACAAGGATAAGGAGACTTACGCAAACTGTGCAAGTTAAAATGCCTTGGCATGTAACCCCCAAAATTACCCTCCATGTTTCCCAAGTCCTCTTATTTACATGCTTGTGTATGACATTTGTGTCCCCCCCAACATTGAATAAGGCTGACGAATGTAACTTTTAGAATATTAAAAGAAAACAACATGAATTGCATTTCTTGGTCATAAAAGATATTACTATTCCCACTTTGGTCTGTTGGCCTACTCACTCTAGGAGAAGTCAGATATGTCATGAAAACATTGAAGTAGCACTGTGGAAACGTCCAAATGGCATTGAACTGAGGCCTCCTACTAATAACCATTAACTTAGCAGGACAGTGAGTGAGCACCCTTGGAAATCGATTCTCCATCCTAGTTAAGTCTTGTCTGATAAGACTGCCCCATCTACCTAATACAGAACCACTTAGCTAACTATTCCTAAATTCATTTTACACAGAAATTATGGGAGACAATAGATGTTTATTAGTATTTAAAGCTGCTAGGTTTGTGGTAACACATTATACAGAAATAGATGGTACCATATCTCATCATGTGGCACTATACAAAAGATCCAAAAATAAGCAACTAACCCAAGTGTGCCAATTAACTTTAATTTCAACCCAACTGGATTAAAGGACTCCTGGAAAGGTGACTGGCTTATGGGCATGGTATATTCATTATTGGATTAAACCACTGATGTTCATAGCTGAATGTGTCATTAGAAGGTAGAGCCCAGTTAGAGGAAGTCACAGAGGATATACCATTGGAGGATGTATCTCTCACTGATGCTCTTCCCCTGTTATCTGCTTACTGGTCACCAAGAAGCAAGCAGCTTGACTTCACCATGACCTTCCACCATGATATCTCTGCCTGAGAGCCAGTCAACCATGGACTGAACTTCTAAATCATGGAACAAATAAACTCTTTCCTTCTTAAAGTTGTTTGTGTCAGACATTTTGGTTATAGCAACAAAAAGCTGACTAACACACCATGTTAGGTCAATGCATAATGTCTCCTAAATGTTTTGATACTATCACAAGAAGATACAAAGAGAATTTCTCTCTGATGGATGAATGTATAAGATACAAAGCTTAAATACTATAGTGACCATGTTTACACAAGGTGAAGAAAGCTATTTGGACATAAGAAGGACGTTGACATAGAATATAAACAAATGGTGGAGAAATAGCTATGCAGGTGTCATAGTCCTTAAATTCAACTATTCCTGAGACTTAGAAGGATTGCACTTGTCTTTGGGTTAGGTATTTGACCCTTTTCCAGAATCCCTCATTTTAACACTACTGTTTCAAGACCTTTCTATATACTACCATCTCTTATTTATGCCCTTGGCCCTGTTACTCACTTTAGTTGCTAAACCAATGTCACCTCAATAATGAGATCTGAGCCTAAAACAAATTACATACTGTGTGTATGTAATTACATACACACAGTTTTAATGTGTCAAGTTGGCTACCTAGAACAATCTGTCCTGGAATTTTCTTTCTTGCATACATCTAGAAAGAGTGAGCTATGAGGAAAATTCTTGAAAAAGCTGGAGGGCAGTGTGGAAGCAGCAGCCATTTTGTAGTTCACACATACCTTATTGGTAAACTGTTGACTTACCTCATCAGTATGAAACAGCAACTGGGTCTGCAACTGATTTGTTCCCTGGATCCCTCCAACTCCGTGTGCGTGCATGTGTGTGTGTGTGTGTGTGTGTGTGTGTGTGTGTTTATCTCCATGCTGAAGTTTCTACTCCTGAAGCATTCCTTCATCAGAGTCCAGAGGCAATAAGAATGAGCAGAGGTTTCCACCTGTTCTTGTCTATGTCCTTTCATGTGTGTGTGCACGTGTGTGCATTCTAATAAAGTTTTTAGGGACAGGTAAGTTTTGACACAATGAAAGAAAGCTGGGGAGAAATCCTCCAAGCTATAGAAATAGAACATTTTTTAAAAGGGAGAAGCGTGAAATCTGTTTTCCCTAGGATATAAATTGCAGAGATAGTGGTAGGATAAAAAATGAAAGCACTATTTAAGCTAAATACTGAGTGGGCTTGAACATTGCAAAAAAGAGTTTAGACTTTCTTTCAAGTTAGTATTCACAAAAAGAAATTGTGTCAAAAATCCCTTCTAAAAACATTCTTTAAAAATTTGGTTTCCAGGGTCCCATCCCCAAATATTGATATTCATTAAGTCTGCAACTGGTTGTAGGAATTGGTATTTTTAATATGCCACCTAAATTATTCTGCTCAAAGGTTATTGAAGAGCCACACTTTGATCATTACAGTATGATGGGGAGCCACTGGAAGGTTTTAAGCAGAGGCATCATATAAATGAGGTCTGAACTTGCAAAAGACCACTCTAAATGCAGTATAGCAAAATGGGTTAGAAGCAGGTAAAGTTGGATATAGAGGAATTCATTAGGATATTATTATGATAACACCAATGAGTGGTAACTGCAGCCTCAACTAAGTAGAAATAGCAACAAGAAGGAAGTAAAATTTAGAAGGCAAAATATCTTGGTGATTGAGATATTTGAGATGTCAAGAAGTACTCCAGATGACTTTCCAATTTTTTCCCTGAGCAATTAGGTAGGTGATAGAATAGCAAATATATACACTTTGAATTTGAGCTATATTAAAAAGTGGTGAGTCTATCAATTTTAGATGAGTGTTGATTTTTAAGCTCATGTACCCATATGATATATAAGTAGAGATGTGTAGTAGATAGTCCCATGTAGAATATTAGGAACATTTTTCCCTACAATGATATTTCCAGGCATTGAGACCTCTATTAGAGTAACACTTCAGTTCTCATTTTCATCATTTGCTGTTTTTCACTGAGAGAGTTGTCTGTTATGTGAATTTGAAGGAAATAATTGAGGTATGTGTGACTTAAACTATTCTTCCCTCTTCCTTTGAGATCTGCTAGCCAATACAACATAAATGATGTGAATGGGTACAATTACATGCAAAAGATAGATTATTGAAAGAGGCTGATGGACAGAGGACAAAGCAGAACTTGTAAGGCTGTTCAGGCAGCCTCCATCTAAAAGAGGTGACATCTTCTAAAGATGTTTGAAGTGAACCAGAAGGGGCCAAGTGACCCTAAAAGGTGTCCAGAGAAAACTTCACTTACCATTTATGAGGAAGAGGCTATTACCTTGGCAGAGTCAGCCTCAAAGGGCAAGACCAGACAAATCCAGAAGACTAGATACAGAAGGCACTCCTTGCCTTCCCTACCTATGACCTTCAATCTAGTGAAATAGAAGGAAAAAGAAAAGCAGACTTTGAAGGTGTGTGGACCATCAGTCAAATCTCAAGTGATGAAAAAGTGGAGATAGGATTATAGTCTCTTGAACTTTACTAGTTTTTTTTGACAAGTAATAGGGTCAAGCAAACCGTGGGATATGCTTGATACAGAAAAGAACACATAGTAAGGAAAATCTCATATGGCACAGCTGAGAACAGAGATGAGAGGGAAATAAAATCTTTAATGTTTATATCCCATCAAGTTCATCTGTTAAATCATTGGTGATGTTCAGGTGGGTGTTTTTATGGGTTTGGAGGTCATAATACTTTCAGAGTTATATAAGTCAATAAACATAAGAGAGGGATTGTGAGAAAAGGAATAAGTATAGAACCCACAGACATACAAACATTAAAGGGTCAAGAATGGAAAGAAGAGCCATTAAAGAAGACAAATCAGAAGTCAAGTCAAAGGAAAGGTTCAAAAAAGAAAGTAATTCTAGTGTAATTTATGCTGCATAAAGGCCACTTGGCTGATTCCAAGGACAGGCTACATTAAGTTCCAAACTTCACAGCCTCAACCCCCTGCCATCTGTATACTGTACTTGCTCTTGCTTTTTCTGTTATCCATTCAAGAAACTATTGTTTCTCTGCTGTCTTTTAAAGCCCTCTTACCCTAAAGTACAAAATCCTAAATGAGCCAAAAACATTGTTTTTCATTTGTTCTTCCATGCAGTGAATCCACACGCTCTTTGTTACTCAGATGAAGATTATGGTACTAACAGAAATTGCTAGTTGTCCTTAAGTACAATTTTTTGCTTGTTGGCTGGGCCCACGTCACCAAGAATAAAGATTACATAACTTCAATTTTCTTGGAGCTAGGTATAGTAATGCAACTAGACTCTAGCAATAGTCTAGTTGCACTGGCATACAACTGCCAGGACATTCTTACTTCTTCTTTCCTTTCCTCCAGCTGGTTGGAATATGGATGCTGAAGTTAGTCTAGCCATCTTATACCACAGGTGAATGGGGAGGTTAATGGGGAGGTCACAAGGACTGCTACTGAGATATCCTCCTGCCTCTCTCCTGAATGCAGACTGCTGAGAATCACGTCGACATGATTTCTCTTCTGATGAGATAAATGTCGATTGAAAACAGCAATTTTCCCTAGAATAAGAAATTTAGAAAAACAAACCTGAAATTCTCTAGTGTAGTGATCCAAGACAGCTTGCTGGGTTGCATTATAGGGTATAAGTTACTTTTAACAGGAACTGTTTGCTCTCAAACACAATTCATTGCAACTGAGTTATTGGAAATTTTGTTTTCTTCATAATACCAGCTCTAAAAGAAGTTTATCTGTGAGGATTCTGGAAGTTTCCTTTGAAGTTAGTACTCTAATAAAAACATGAACTAGATCAAGTGAGCACTCATTAAGTTGACTGTAGGATTTATTTTTGTAACTTGGAATTATCAGGTTTTCCTGTCTAGAGGAAGTCTTTTTTCACCATTTGTTAGTAAAGTTCATATAAATGTCATTATGTGAATTAGAAAGGCAATTGTGGTATTATAATTAAGAATAATTTAAGCCAATTGTTTTTTATAACAAATAACTCTAAAACATTTGTAAGTAAAAAAAGACCATTGCACTTACTACAAATAAAATATGTACTATTATTTATTAAAATTATTAATGATTACTAAAAGATTAGAAGAATGTAGATGTTAGTGGCATTGTTCTTTTTATCATTTTGATATGTTAGTAACTTCGGTGGGAAAAGGGAGCCAATCTATGGCTGAAGTTCTTTTGTTACATTTCAATCCATGTGGCCTTCAGTTAATCTATATTCATTCAGGCTCAGCAAAGCAAACAGATTTAGTAATGTAATTTGAAACATTAGATTTAAACTGCGAATGGAGTTTATCTTTAGTAACATTTTTATCCTTTCAAGATACTGCTTTGTTGTTGAACTTCAGACTTCTAGAAACAGAAGAGCAAGCTAAACCAAAAGCTCATACAAGGGAGGAAATTATAAAGATCAGAGCAGAAATTAACATACTGGAGACTAAAAAAAAAAAATACAAAGAATCAATGAATTATAGAGTTGGTTCTTTGAAAGATTAAATAAAATTGACAAACCCTTAGCCACCTTTATCCAAAAAAGGAAAGAAAAGACTCAAATCTACACAGTTAGGAATGAAAAGGGCAAAATCACAAGACCCTGCAGAAATCCAGAAAATCATCTACACCTACTTTGAAAATTTGTATTCTAACAAGATGGAAAATACAGAAAAAATGGACAGATTCCTAGATACATATGAATTACCAAAGCTGAATGAAGAAGATATAAAAATTCTAAATAACCCAATATCAATAAATGAAATCAAAGATGTAATTAAAAACTTATCAACGAAAAGCCCAGGCCCTGATGGATTCACTTCTGAATTCTACAAGAAATTTAGAGAAGACCTAACACCAGTACTTCTCAAACTCTTTAATGAAATTAAAAGGGGAGTAATATTCCCAAATTCATTCCTGAAAGCAAGAATTACTTGGATTCTAAAACCAGAGAAGGACCCAACTAAGAAAGAGAATTACAGGCCAATATCCCTAATGAACATCGGTGTAAAAATCCTCAATAAGATACTGGCAAACAGACTGTAGCAAATCATCAAAGAGATTATACACCTATGGATCAAGTGGGATTCATCCCAGGGATGCAGGAATGGTTCAACATACATAAATCCATAAATGTAATAAATCATATTAACAGAGCTAAGAACAAAAATTGTATGATAACCTCAATAAATGCAGAAAAAAGCTTTTGACAAAGTCTAGCACCCATTCATGATAAAAACCCTACAGAAAATTGGGATAGATGGTCTTTATCTCTATATGATAAAGGCCATCTTTATCTCTATATGATAAAGGCCATCTATGACAAACCAACAGCCAACATCATACTACATGGACAGTAACTGAAAGCTTTCACTCTAAAATCAGGAACAAGACAAGGATGTTCACTGGTTCCACTCTAATTCAACATAGTCCTGGAAACTTTAGCTGGAGCAATTAGACAAGAGAAAGAAATAAAAAGAATAAGGATGGAAAAGGAAGAAGTTAAATTATCATTATTTGCAAATGACATAACCCTCTACTTAGAAGACCTCAAAAACTCCACCAATAGATAAAATAAGCAAATTCAGTAATATAGCTGGTTACAACACTCAAAAGTCAACACTCAAAAATCCATAGCCTTCTTGTACATGAATAACAAACTTAGTGAGAGAAATCAGTGAAACAATACTGTTTACAATAGCATCCAAAAAAATGAAATACCTAGGAATCAATCTAACAAAGGATGTAACAGACATCTACATTGAAAACTATAGTACTCTGAAAAAGGAGATTGGAGAGGATATTAGAAAATGGAGAGATATCCCATGTTCCTCTTGGGTAGGAAGAACCAATATAGTGAAAACGGCTATACTTCCAAAAGTGTTATACAGATTCAATTTAATCTGAATCAAAATTCCAATAGCATATCTCACAGAATTAGAGAAAACAATCCTAAAAGTCATCTGGAATCAGAAGAGACCTAGAATAGCAATGGCAATCCTGGGCAACAAAG
Source organism: Dolichotis patagonum (assembly GCA_004027295.1). NCBI lineage: Eukaryota > Metazoa > Chordata > Mammalia > Rodentia > Caviidae > Dolichotis > Dolichotis patagonum. The sequence goes on from PVJX010022513.1 coordinate 18,117, forward strand.
GCAAAACAGGGGACATCACAAACCTGAGATAATAATTTAATATTATTATAGTATAGTTTCACGTCAGTATAGTATAGTATAATATAGTATAGTATAGTATAGTATAGTATAGTATAGTATAGTATAGTATAGTATAATGTGAAATTATACTATAATGTGATTTTTTTAAAAGTGTGGTACTGGCAAAAGAACAGACCCAAAATCAATGGAACACATTAGAAGATGCAGAAACAACTGCAGATACACTAAGCCACCTTATCTTTGACAAAGGTGCCAAACACACTCACTTGAAGAAAAATAACCTTTAATAAATGGTGCTGAAAAAACTGGCTCTACACATGCCAAAGATTAAAACTGGACCCATATCTTTTACCATGTACTAATCTAAAATCAGAATGGATCAAAGATTTTAATATTAAAACAGAAACATTAAATCTGCTGGAAGATAGAGTAGGTAAAACTCTTGAAGACACTGGTATAGGCAAAGACTTTATGAACAAAACCCAGATTGCACAGGAATTATCACAAAGAATCAACAAATGGGATCTCACCCTACTGAAAAGCTTTGCACAGCACGAAAAATCACCGAGTGAAGAGACAACCCACAATGTGGGAGAAAATGTTTTCCATCTGTTCCTCAAAGGATTACTATCAAGAACATATAAAGAACTCAGAAATATCAGTCCTCCCTGATTTAAGATCCAATTCAAAAATGGGCATCTGAGATGAATGCACACTTCTCAGATGATGAAATACAAACATCAAATAAATATGTGAAAAATGTTCAACATCACTGGTTATTCAAGAGATGCAAATTAAAACAACACTGAGATTATACTTCACCCTGGAAAGAATGACTAGTATCAAGAAATCAAGCAGTAACAAATGCTGGAAGGGCTGGGAAGAAAAAGGAACCCTTCTCCACTGTTGGTAGGAAGGAGACTGGTGCAACCACTGTGGAAATCAGGGTGGAGACTCCCCAAAAAACTAGGATTGGAGGTCCCATTCAACCCAGCTATTCCCCTACTGAATATCTTCTCAAAAGAATTAAAAACATCATACCACAGTGATATATGTACACCCATGTTTTGTAGCAGCACAATTTATAATAGCCAGATTTTTTAAACAACCTAAATGTCCATCATCAACTGGGGGATGGATAAAAAAGTGGTATTTTTATGCAATGGAGTACTACTCAGCTATAAAAAATGATAAACTGGATACATACAGGTAAATGGATGCATCTTGAGAACATACTCATTAGTGAAATAAATAAAATACACTTATGTGAACATCATATTGTTTCATTAGTGTGACTAGCTGAAAAAACATATGTATGTGTATTTATATGCATATAAAAGTAGTTAAGATATTTATACTACTGATTTCTCTGAGTTTGCTGAAGAGAAAGATTTGTACTGGTATTGTTTGGACAATTTCAGGCAGATGTCTTGGGCTCTGGGTTAATGATTTGGGGATGACAATGCGCAATATGTGTACCATTGTTACCCCCTGATTGATGTACTCTAAAATTTTATTGTGGTTTTTCTTCTCTTCCTCCTCCTATTCCTCCTCCTGCTTTTTCTTTCTTTTTATCTATGAATAAAATGGATTTGAAAAAAAGATACTGCTCTGTAACAAATAATAAGATGTGTTAAGAGAAAGATTATCTTTTTTACAAATGCATTCATAAAATCAAGTTGTAAAATCCTTAATGAACCCATTTGATCATGTAGATTTTTATTGACCTTCAACTAATTTTCAATGCGGTTTGATTATTAGCATCAAATATATCATCAAGAAAATCATTGAAAGGTAAACTTTTGTAGCTGTATTTTATTTCACAAAGTTATCTTAACCAGTCCCTTCCTCAGAATATCAGAAAAGGCTACCTTGCTTCTTCTGTCTACCATCTTCTGGTGTCTTAGTATTAATTATTTTCTCAAACTCCAAGCATATCGTATGGACTATATTTATCCCTTGGTCACAGGAGGCAGTCTTCTTTCATGAATAATACATAACTCTTTTGTCTATTTCCAAAATATATTACCATGCACAAATCAGCTCTGGGACTATTGCTAAAATGGATATCTCTTGCACTACCAGATCCATCTTGAGACCAAGACACTCACTTCCTCAGTTATAAGAGTCATGGTTACTTAGGGCTCACAGCTAAGGTCCCCTTCAGGAATTTCTCACCTTATCCACTATCCCTTTCCCTCTCCAGGAGTGTCTATAACCAAAACCTGGTCCATGTGCATGACTACAATTATCCCCCATCCGAACTTGAGAATGACTCTGAAATAACATCTTAGCAGTGCAGCTATCCACAGAACTGTAGAAGGCTTTTAACCCTCACTGAGTCACAGTTCAACTTCTTCTGCCCTGTCCTGTTGCTTTTACTCTTCTGCAGGTGTTGATCCCAAAGCCACTTCCCAATAAATTTCCTACATGCTAATCTCCATTTAAGAGTATTTTTCTTAGGAAACCTGACCTGTAAAAATTATTTTGGTCAAAATAAAAAAACCACTTTTCAGTAATCATTTAAATATCTAAAAAGTTTTATGATAACTTCAATATTCGTGGCAGTCATGATAGATCAACATGTACAATAAATATTCCCAAGATTTTAGTGGATTACCCCAATAAAATTTCGTTCTTACTGATACAATAGCATTGCAATCTGATGGAGAGAAAGGCAGTGTAAAGGAGGCCAGGCTCCAGGATCGAGACTGCTTCCAGATTTTGGATCCACTTTTTCCTAGGAGTCCTAAATTTCAGGTGACAGATGAAGAAATGAAATGAGAAAAATTTCTGGGAGCTTTGAAAACCTGAGAGTTCATGCATCAATTCTCTTAATATGCCACTGACCAGAACTCATTCATGTATCTCCACTAAAGCAAGGCTGATGAGCACTAGCAATCTCTGCTAGATATTTATAAAACACTTGAGATTTTCACATCTTCCATTAACCATGACCTATGACACTCTTCTACCATCTCTCAACTTTCAAGAAATAAAAATTCTATATTTATTAAAAATGTAGTAAGAATCAGCAAAAGCTCTTTAAGTATTGGTGTTGGAGACCACTACAAAGCAGCTCTGAGCAGGATTTAAATTTTACTAATTGGCTTTCTATGTTTATCTGTGAGTCTGTCCTAGGCCTCGGCTCCTTGCCTGGTGATGGGAACTGATTCATAGTAAGTGAACCTCTATGAATCACTGGTCCTGGCTGAGGCCTGTAGTGGCTGAGGCCAGAGATACCACAAAGGGCAAGATAAGGCCACAGCTGAAGATGCCTTGTCTCCTCCACTAATTAAGTAAATGGAGACAGCAGTTAAAGGAAGTTCACTCCTGCAGTCTCAGTCCTATCATGAATGTTATCTCAAGGATAAGACGATTCTCCTAAATTGGCATACCACTTGGAGAAGTCTTTGAAGCGACTCCCAAGATCCTGTTCATTTCCTGTGCTTTTTGCAGTTTTTCTCACCTTTTGGCCTTGGTCCTTGGTCTCAATAAAAGTGGCTGATCCAGAGAGATCAGAGTCTTAGCCCTTGGAATCTCAAGCTCAACTAAAGGGTTTTGACCCTCCTGGAACCCTAAAAAAATCATACAGTTGTCTCTTTTTATTTAACCTCCAACAAAACAACAGAACTATATCATCACCATAGTTAGTAAAATTAATGGCAATTCCTTAATATATCTAATTCTCACTATGTGTACAAATTTCCCTAATTTTTCCTTAAAAGTCTGTTTCTTTTTCATAGTTAAAAAAAATTCCAGAAATAGCTATGTCATACATAGTCCCAGCATTACCACTACTCTCCATCTTCCCCAAACTTCTGCAGTGTCATAGTCTATTTTCTGCTGCTGTAAGCAAATGATGGATACTGGTTAATTTATAAAGAATAGAAGGGCTGGGGATTTAGCTCAGCAGCATAAGCACCTGCCTTGCAAGTGCGTGGTTGTGAGTTCGATCCCTGGTACCAATAAAAAAAAAAAAAGGATAGAGATTTAGAGCAAGGGACACAACTCAGTGGCACAATGCCTACCTGACAAGTGCAAGGTCCTGAGTTTGAACCCCAATTCAAAAAAAAAAAAAAGAGAGATTTATTTCTTATAGTTTTAGAGTCTGTGAAGTCTAAGAATACGAGGCCAGCTTCACGGGAGGATCTTCTTGATACATCACAGCATATTACAAAGTGTTGCATGCAAAGAAGCATGTAGGAATGTGGAAGTTCAGATTTTTCTTCCCCTTCTTTTTTTGAGGGGGGGGTAAACAGGGATCGAATTCACGACCTTGCACTTGCAAGGCAGGCGCTTATGCTGCTGAGCTAAATCCTCGGCTCTGTTTCCCTTCTTCTAGAGCCACTAAGCTCACCATGGGATCTGCACTCTCATGACCCCATCTAGCCATAGTCGCTTTCCAAAGATTCAACCTTCAAATGCCACCAACATATGCATTCAGAGATAAATATCCAACACATGAACTTTGGACACATTAATATTATAATGTGCAAGATCCATTTATTTTTTTCTTTTTAAACTGATCTGATTTTGTTACAATTACACCATGTAATTTTTTTTACCATAATGCCTCTTGTTGTATTCAAAATAGCTGCAGAACATCAGACACTGTAAAAATCCAACAAAACAGAACAGAACAGAACCAATAAAAACAAAACAATGAATGTAATCAAGGACTCCAAAACAACAGTGAATCCAAAATGGCTACCATAATATATCTTGCTATCTTTGAAATAGCTGCCCATGCCATCAGATATAATAAAATCAAACAAAATAGAATAGAATAAAACCTAACCCATCAAAGAAAGCAACAAGTCAGCCTTCCTGGTAAGCAGTTCAACCTGCAGGCATGCCAGGGAGAAAAAGTCAGCATCTCCTGTGAGCCTACTGGCATGCCTTCTGAGAATCAAATGTCCCATCCCATCCTATTCTGTCCTGTTCTTCCCCCTCCCCTGTCAGCAACCACATGGTTCTGAAGTCAGCCTGAGTTGATAGCAACTAAGGTACATAAAGCAACTAAATGCTTGTATTGTTTGGTTGATTATGCTGACCTGGGGCCAGAGGTCTGAGCATCTCTTGGGAGGAGGACAGTATGCAATATAGCAGATATGGGGGATTTTCTTCTATCTTATCTTTGAAGACCAATATTGTTTTCACTGTTTTGCTTTGTTCTGATTAATTGTTTTGCTCTATTTAATATTCTTCTTTGATTAGTTTTATACTGTTCTGTTTTTGGTTTAATTTTGCTATACCTGATGGAATGGACAACTATTGTGACGATAACGAGATATACTATGGTAGCTATTATTGTTTCCCTGGTATCCTGCTCTGAAGTTCTATATCAATTTCATTGCCTTGTCTTGATTGGCTTTGTTCTGCCTTGTTTTGTTGTATTTTATTATTGTTAATTTAAAAAAACCAATTCATCAAACCAATGAAAATAATATAGGCCTTCAAAACAAGATAATAAGGGATTAACAATGGCTACCACCTTCAGAAGGATATCCCCGATAGATGCCACACTGTGGATCATTACCCTCTGAATAGATGATCAGACTACCAGCCCTAGACCTGCAAAGTCAGTGAAACACCAGGTACCACAAGCATCAAATTGCATTTCATCTCAACAGCTACCATTGCAGCCTGTGTTTCTCCAGATCAGCCAGTTGGTTGCTCATGGGGGAGGAGAGGTTGGCTCTTCTTTTTCCCAACCTGTACACTGGAAGGGGCTGGGGTCTGGCTGTCCCCCTGCTGCCAGTGGCCTGCACGTGGCACTGGTTTGTAGGGAGGATGTGCTTCTTGGTGAATTCTGTTTCTCTTCCCCTGCAGCCTGCAAATACACCATGTAATTTCAAGATCAGAAATGAAAACCTCTTCTAATATCAGCTGGTGGTTTGTAAATTCTTTTCTGTCAATAGCCTTCATTTATTTTCTTCCTTTATTACTCTTTTAGAAATCACACTAGTTTGAACCTCAAAGACAATCCCCTTACAAATGCCTCAAGGCCCAGGGCCACTCCTGCTCCACTCTCTTCATGTCTAATATAATTCACAGACATATGCTTCTATGAATTTAGAATCACTCTTTCAAAAAGATTTTCCAAGTCCCAAGTTCAGTAATAAGGGTGTATGTTTCCTTAATGATTTGATTCAATGAGTATCTTAGATCTTCATACTACAGTTGGGATGGTACAGAGAACTGAGTTGATTCAAAATGAAAACCTAAACACTACATTTTAAAATCTTTGAATACCACAAATACTCTTCATCAAGAGCTTAGAATATGAAATGAAATTGCTCATTCAAGCTGTCTTACATCTTTAGCACCATCTCACAAAGTATGCACTTAATAGTGAAATGAAGTTTGATGGATTTCAGAAAACATTCCTAAAACTGACTTGTTATATGTCTACTAATGAGATAATCTTAAATTCTACTGAAAATTCAACATCCCTATGTAAATTTGTATCTCAATATCAAGCTTCTGCCATATACTCTACCAAAACACAGGCAATTCAAACTGTTACCTGATATTCACTTCGTGTCAAAACATGATATCGACAATGTCCTAAAGACCTCAAGACAATATTAACATCCATAAAATCTTAGTATTTGTAAGTTAGGTGTTTGGTTTCAGGTAGCAGAAAATCTGTTTAAATTAGCTGAAACATTGAAAGGAACTTACAGATTCTGTTGCAGAAAAATTGGAAGATATACCTGACTTTACCCTTTCATTAAGCTCAGAAGCTCAAGAATAAGGAAAAGTATAGTTTTCTTCCTCCCAATTTCAGGCTCCACTTTTTCAAATTTGACTTTCTTTTACCAAACTCTCTTCTTGTCACAAGATGGTTGTCAACAACTTTGAAACTACTTTTTCATAGGTATGTTTTCTAGCAGAAAAAGAGAGAGTTTATTATCCCAATATCTAAAGCCATTGTAGAAATTGAGATTGTTTATACCTTATTGGTCTAGAAAGGATTATATTTCTACCTATGAAGCAAATGCTAGTAGTTGGGGTTGGGGAACGGTAGTCATCAATTGGCTTGACATTATGTAGGCCAGGATGGCTTCAATCTTGTGGCACTCCTCCTGCCTCAGCCTTCCAAGTGCTAGGATTACATGTTTTGCCATACCATGCCCAGCAATAATATATTTTTTAATTTTTTAATTTTTATCAGTAATATTTGTTATACATATTGATCACATTCATCATAGGGAATTTGTACATGTACATTAACATGTCTTGATTCTTCTTTTTTTCTTATTCCCCTTTCTTCCCTTCAATCTGTCTTCTCTTTCCCATTTTACCAAAGATTTCTTTATGCTCAGTAATTTCTTTTAATAGGTATTAAATGTGGTTGTAAAATTCCATGTCACTGTCAGCTGGCATTTATAAACATAACTTTCCAACAAAATATTGTTATTTGTGGTTATATCTTTAACCTTTCTCTAAATTTTGTTTTATACACATTTTTCCTTCCATCTTTCCTAGTTCTTGTTTTCCAAACTACATTTTTTTGTACTCAGACCACTTCCTGCTTTGTGTAACTGTATGTAAGAAAAACTTCAACTTTTGATAATGACAAACTAACACAAAGAAGACTAATCAAAGAGTACTTGGAATAAGTGAAAAATCAGAAGACAGCACAAATGGCCTAAACATAAACCTGTTCACAGAAATAAAGGCAGAAACCTTCAAAAATACAGGGAAAGAAATAAACATATAGAGAAGTGATATGTAAAAGAACCTAAACAGCTACAACCAAAAAAGAACTTCGCTGTACCACATTATACTCAAGGTACCAGAAGTCCAACACAGGAACAAAATTTTAAAAGCTATTAGAGGGACGGTTGGTGCAAAGATGGCGGACCTGGAGGTAGCAGGATATGAAGCCTCTCTGAGAGAGACAGCTCAAATGCCAGAATAGAACACCCTGGAGAGACCCAAATAGAGGGAGATGGATTCTTTCAACCCAGGAAGAAACTGAAATCAAAGAAACTGCTCGAATATGAGGTCCGGATGCTACCATTAGAGAAGCTAAGATCGGCAAGCACGGCACTCTCACTGAGCTGCCAAATTCGTGCCTGAGACGGACTTCAGTGACCGAACCGTGCGGAAGTGACTGGTTTCAGCGGCCAGAGCATGGAGCTGATCCCTGCGCGCGGCTCGCCCGGAACCGGCCCTGCACGTGACCCACCCAGAGGCACCGTGAATTTGCACTGCAGCCACACTGAGGTCAGAGGTCGGGGAGCCCAGCAGTTCTCAGGGACTGGCATCAACACTCGGTGAGTGATGGGAATGGGACCCTCCCACAGGAAAGGGGCAATCAACTAGACGACATATTGGAGTTGGGCAGGAAAGTCCTGGCTCTGTAAGGAAGCGGCTTCAGTTGGTTGCTCCCCTCACAGAGCGGATTGGAGGGCTCTGCTTGGACTGGGCTGGGACTCAGTGGGTTGTCACAAATCAATTGGTTCCTTGAGGGCAGCACACATTGATGCAGTTAAGGCTCGAGAAGGTTGACTGGCCTGGAGGGAAGGAGCCAGCATATACTACCCTTGCTTGCACTTTACTCTCTGATAGTGGATGGCCCCTAGCCTGCATGCTCCAGAAGAGCCCTAACCAACAAGAAAAGGGGCTGGGAATTACACCATACACTTGTATGGAAGGAACCAAAAACATGATGAGAAAGAGAAATAAGAAAAAGCCCCCAGCCCCCAACCCTGAGAATATTGATCCAGGAGAGGCAAATATAAAAGAGTTTGAGGGCAGCAAACATGCAACATCAAACACAGCATCAGCAGAAATAAAGAGATATCTTCGGGACCACATAAAGGAGATCAAAACTGAAATATTGATTCAAATTAAACAAGAGATAAGTAGATTAATAAAAGAAAGACTGGGCACCTCTGAAGAAGACACAGACAGAAGAATGGAGGAACATAGAAGGAGAGAAACATTCAGTGAAAAACATAAAGCAAACCTAGAATTCATGAAAAAGATTCAAAGAGATTACCAGGAAACTAAAGACTCCATAGAAAGTTGGAAAAACTGTTTGAAAGAAACTAAAGATAGACTATCAAAAATTGAACACAGGCTTGCAATCTGTGATCATGAAAGGGAAGATCTCTTAAAAATAACAAGGGAGCAGGCAGTAACCATACAAAGAGGACGACAAGAGGATCTATAACTTAAGAATAAAGCACGTGAATGAATAAGCAGGAGTCAAAACAGAAGAACTGCAAAGGCTATTCACAGAAATTATTAAAGAAAACTTCCCAAACATAGAAAAAGGAAATGATATGCAGACGTATGAAGCATACAGAACTCCAGCCACCTACAACCAAAACAGAACTACACCCAGACACATAATAATCAAGATCCCAGAAATTCAATATAAGAACAGAATATTAAAAGCCACCAGAGAAAAGAAACAAATCACCTATAAAGGAAAACCCATCAAAATCACGGCAGATTTCTCGACACAGACCATCAAATCAAGAAGAGCTTGAAGTGAAATAATTCAAGCCCTGAAGGAGAACAACCTCCAACCCAGATTGATGTATCCTGCAAAACTCTCTCTAGAAACTAGTGGAGAAACAAGATGCTTCTCAAAGAGGAACTGGGAGAATTTGTGACCACCAATCCAACCCTACAAAAAATATTAAGGACATTTTAGAGAGAGAGAAAAAGAACATGAGCATTTCAGGAACAGTGGCAGAGAGACCTCAGTGAACAGGGCAGACAGTGGAGTGGAAGAGAAAAATAGACAACCAATGGCAGAAAAATAGAATAGCAGAAATGAGGCAGAGAAGATTGGCTATAATCTCTAGTATAGAGGGCCTGAAAATACTAACAGAGAGAAACACAGCCAGAGTAGATCAGGAGATAGGGTCCATTGAGATGCTCCATATAGGGAGGCAGTGGGACCCAAAATAAACAGTGCACCCTATGGGAGTGAAAGGGGAGGAATTGTCTATAAAAGGAAGGCTGAGGATATTGTTAATGGGGTAACAAGATTTAAAATCTGCATTATTCTCATCATTCTGCTTGGATGGATTACATGCTGTTCCGGTTGTCTACTTACACTAGTCTTGAGGACACGGTCAGCTATTCCAAAAATAAGAGGACATAATATGGTAATCATCCTTAATTTCCTATCATCTTAATCTGAAGCCCTGTATAACTTATACTATCTGATTATGACTGATCTTATTTGAATCTGATTTGTTAGATTGCTACTTTGTATTGACTGATTTTATTCAAATCTGTTATGATTGATAGCATCAAGTCTAAGAGTACAGGCAACTACACTGAAGATGACAAGATTCACTAAGATACCCACTGCAGTTTGATTATTGCCTGCTTTTGAAGTCTTATAATATCTCCAATGCTTCATTTTTATTAATGTTGTTATACACTGCTGAGACAGCATGGTAACCATTGTAGATCACCTTGTATGGTAGTTTTATATGACTTTTTGCTTCATGCTTTTCTAGGAATTGTTTTGTTTTGTCTTACTTTGTTTTGTTTTTCCCTCTAATGCAGAAATGATAGATATACATGTAGAGACTCATGCATGTGTAGAGCTTATAAACAGTTACGAGAACCAACTGTATGATACATAATGAAATGAACAACTACTTTGAATAAAAAAAGACACTACAGTCCCCAGTGCTGAATCCATATTGTCATGATGTGAAATCCAGCAATACTATCATTCTTTGTTCACAGTGATTTTAGCCTGTTTTGTTTTGTTTAAGTTCAACACACATGAAGGTATGGACAGCTGTTTTGAAGAGAATGAGAGACACTATGACAGTCATTCTTGGCTTCCCTATTGTCTGGTCTTGAAGACCTGAAATCCCTTCCTCATCCTATTCAGATCAGTTCCATACTATGTTGTTTCATGTGATTTCCCTGTAATGTGTCAATATGGATAACTATTTGGAAGAAAACAAGAGTCAATATGATAGAGGGTAAACATCTCCGATTGTCTAGCTTTGAAATTTATATCTCTTACATTGCTTTCTTGTGACCCGCTTTGTTCTGTTTTGTTGTGTTTAATTTTACCCTTTTATATAATTGCATGTATGTTTGAGTGTGTAAGATGGATGACCATATTGCTGTTTTTGTCAGATCATGGAGCAGAACTGTTAACAGTCTCACTGTTTGAATGTCTACTTTGCGTGTTTTAATTTTGTAATTTGAACAACTATTTCCAAGATGTCAGTGTGTAATTTGTCAAGTAATTATTTCTTAGTGGGGTTTTTTTTGGTTCTTTTCCTTTTTTCCTTGGAATTCTGTATTGTTGCTACCCTCTATTCTGTTTTGTTTTATTTGGGTTTTTTTTCTCTTTAAATAAATTTAAAAAAAAAAGCTGTTAGAAGCAATGAATCACATATAAACATAAACTCATTAGAACTACAGCAGACTTCTCAATACAAACCATAAAAGCCAGGAGGGATTAGAGAGGAATGTTTTAAGCCTTAAAAGACAACTTCCAACTCCAACTTACGTATCTTGCAAAACTTTCCTTTAAAATTGTTAGAGAAAATGGTATTTCCATGAGAAAATGAATTTCATGGTCATCTAAACAAAATTGCAAAAACTTCTCAAATATATCCTAGAAAGACACAATGAAGCCAACAATGCCAAAATTCAGAAAGAAAGAATACACACGCTGGGATGAACAGATATGCAAAAGGAAAAAAATAAGGTAGCAGAAACAGGAAAATAATGCAACAACAGAAATGAGTCAGTATGTTTTAGTAATAATACTCAATGTGAATGGCTTCAATTCCCCAATCAAAAGACACAGGTTGGCAGGATGGATAAAGAAACAACTCCAGTAACATGCAATATGCAAGAAACATATTTAATAAAAAAACTGTGCAGATCAAAAGTCAAAATATGGAAAATATTTTATTCAATGGGAACCCAGAAAAAAGCAAGAGCAGTTATCCTAATTTCGGACAAAGTGGATTTCAAGCCAAAACTGATCAGAAAGACCAAGAAAGTCACTTGGTATTGGTTAAGGAAATAATAAAACAGAAAGAGATAGCAATGATAAACATATATGCACCAAATATTAGTGCACTCAACTTTTTTTTTAAATTTTTATTTGAAAGAGAATAAAACAAAAGAGGGCAGTACAGAGCAGATCAGAACAGGACAACATAGGCAACACAGTACTTTACATTAAGACAATTGGACATCAACAGTAGCTAACACCATATCACTTACTCTGCTATAGTTGAGCATAGTTTCAAATACAATAATATCAAACATAACACAATAGTAT
>PVJX010022514.1:0-30443 GCA_004027295.1 Dolichotis patagonum
AGGTCTGTGCAGACTTTCGATCCAAACAGCCCAGGCCACTCTATGGGTCCGAGAGTTTCGGGTCCCAAAGAGACAGCCTGAGATGCTGCTTTCTGGGAGACCTCCTGGGGGTGAAGGGCAGGGCTACGGGCCCAAACAGACCTGGCCCAGATGCCAATCTCCAGGCAGTTGCTTGCAGATGAAGGGTGGGACTACCAGCCCCAAAGAGTCCCCCCGAGATGCAGGTCTGCGAAGACTTTCGATCCAAACATCCCAGGCCACTGTACGGGTCTGAGAGTTTTGGGTCCCAAAGAGACCGAGGTTATTGTCCTTTTAAAGAAAAGTCATAGAAAAAAATTGAGAAAAAATATATAGTATATATAAAAATATATAGTATATTCAAGACATAAGTTCATATATATATATATATATATATATATATATATATATATATATATGTGAACTTATATCTTATATACATCACAAATCATCTGAAGCCTGTGTATTTTGGGTCCCTTCTGGTTATGTGATGTTGAGACACAGAGGACACTCCAGAGGGCAATAGGAAGTCCTCAATCACCAGCTTCTGGCTCTGCACTTGATCCTGGGCATTGCACTCCGCTTGGTTGATCACCCTCGCCCTCTGCTGGTTTTGAATGTCTCTGCAGGGAGGTTTATGTCTGAGCTTACATGGCCCTTCTCTCACTGTGTCTCTGGTACAGTAATACAGGGCCGTATCCTCGGGTCTCAGGCTGGTCATCTGCAGATACAGTGTGTTCTTGCTGTTATCTCTGGAGATGGTAAATCGGCCCTTCACGGAGTCTGCGTAGGTTATAGTACTACTATCACCATTGATGCGTGAGATCCACTCCAGCCCCTTCCCTGGAGCTTGGCGGATCCAGTACATCCAGTAGTTACTGAAGGTGAATCCAGAGGCCATGCAGGAGAGTTTCAGGGACCCTCCAGGCTGCACCAAGCCTCCCCCGGACTCCACCAGCTGCACCTCAGCCTGGACACCTGCAAACACAGGGACATTCTGCTCAAGAAACTGTCACTGAGGTCCATTCATCATCCCACTCATTCCACTCACACAGTTTCTCTTCTTTTACATGAATTACCTTTTAAAATAGCTAGAAGGAAAACCAAGATCACTTTGAACTCCATGGTGAGTCCTCTGTGCTCAATGCTGATCACCAAGTGGGAACAGCTGGTCACCAGGGCTGGGCTGCTCTGTGGAGTTGCAAAGTGAGGGCTGGGTTGGTTTTCATCACCACAGGGAGGCCTTATTTGCATGGCCTCCTACTATATAGACAGCTCTGCGCTTGTATATCTTAGAGAGGGCATCACATATCACAACTGTGAGTGTCCTGAGGAAGTTTGGTAACAGTGGTAGCATTAAAAAAAATGATAACCCATTATGTGACAGAGCCTTGTTCTGTGTGTATTGCTTGACTTCGTTTCATTTTTGCCCATGTACACAGATTATGGATTTCTAATTGATGCTGCTTACTTTGTAATCATGTAAATGAATGACAGTGTCATAAACTGTTATATTATCTATATTGGATTCCATGTCATAAGTTTATGCTTATTGTCAGGCTTTATGCTCCTCTAGGCTGTGGAGGGCTTCCTGATCCAGCTCTTGGACAGAGAGGGACAGAGCTGCTTAGGTTCCCATCCACTCTCCCTGTGGTGAGAACTTGTGTGATCGAGTGATTTTGTTGGTGCCTGTTAGTGGCACTCTCACTGTTGACTGCTGTTATCTCTCTCACTCTTTTTCTGCTTTCACATGGTGAAAGCAGTTAAGCTGTAAAAGCTTCACCAGTTATAAGGCATAAATTGCCCATATGGAAAGTGTGCACCTGAGAAGTACTAACACACATTGGCACTTGCACAACCATACACACCCGAAGCAGGGAGCACAAGTGTCATCCTCAGTGTGTCCTGAGGCTGCTCTGCAATCCCTCCCTCCTACAAGCCTTCCCTTCTTCAGACATTTTAAAATCAGCATGAGAATTTTTCAAACAACTAAAATTAGAAATTCCATATGATGCAGCTATTCTCTTTTTAGGTATGTTTGTCAAAGAGCCAAAAACATTACACTACAGCATTAAATACATAGAAATGTTTATGGCAACAAAATTAGTAATAGCTTAATCAAGGAAGCAACCAGTATATCATAAATATAGGAATGCATAAAGAAAATATAGCATTTATACATCCTGGGCTACTACTCAAATGTAAAGGAGAATAAATTCTAGACAAACAATCATGTCCAAGTGAGAGACTTCCAAAGTAACACACACACACACACACACACACATGAAATTGGAGTATCCAGGGATAAGAATTATATGAAGAAGTTCTGTATCTTGACAGGAAACCACCTCTTACCTTCTAAATCTTCTCTTGATGTGGACCTTGTGCTGTCTCTGTAACCCTGCTGGTCCTTGGTCCCTGGCAGGAAGTTTTGTATCTGGGCTCACACTGATGTCCCCTCACTGTGAGTCTTTCATGGTAACATGTGGCTGTGTCCCTGGATCTCGGGCTGCTCATTTGCAGATACAGTGTGTTCATAGAGTTCCCTCTGGAGATGGCAAATCAGCACTTTACAGATTCAGGGTATGATGTGCTACTACCACTTGTATACAATGTACCCATTTCTTGGAGCTGCTGGACTGAGATGATCCAGCAGTCACAGAAGGTGAATCCCGGGGCTCTACAGGACAGTCTCAGAGACCCCCAAGCTGTACCAAACCTTCCCTCCTGGATTGCACCAGCTGCACCTGACACCAGACACCTGACACTTGCAAACAGATAAATATTTTGATTTTTATGCTGTTTCTTTCTTTGAATACATTTGCAACTTTGAAACACTTGACGTGTTAATTAAGAATGATAGAAGTATATTATTCAGTGCCATCTCAACCTTGTTATACATAGACATTTGTAGATAGTTATCAATGAGAGGGGGAGGAGCTAAATATGGCACACTGATTGGTAGCAGGAGTAGAAGCCTATCTGAGAGAGACAACTCAGATGCCAGAATAAAACATCCTGAAGAAACCCAGACAGAGGGAGATGGATTCTTTCAACCCAGGAAGAAACTTAAGGGAAATGAGCTCAAATATGAAGTCCCAGGGGTTACCATTAGAGAAGCTAAGATCAGCGGTAACGGCACTCTCGCCAAGTCTGGCCTGAGTGCTCGAACCCATGCTGATGCGACTGGCTTGAACTGTCCCACGCATGGAGCTAAGCAGCCCCATGCATGCAACTCACACAGAGGTGCTGTGAACTCATGTTGCAGCTGTGCTGATGCCCTGAAGTCAGAGGTCGGGGAGCCCAACAGAGAACGGAGCCAGAGAAGGACTGGCATTGACCCGAGGTGAGTGCTGGGAATAAGACCCTTTGAAGAGAAAGGGGCCACCAACTGGACGACATGTTGGAGTCTGGCAGGACGGGCCCAATTTGAGAATGGCAGTGACTTCTGCTGATGGCTCCACTCCTGGAGTAGATTGGTGGGATCTGCTTAGCATGGGTCACCCCCTTGAATAGGACCCAATAAGTCATCCCAAACCAATTCCCTATGTGCAGCGTGCACTGACTCAGTGAAGGCCCATGAAGGTTGGCTGGCACAGAGGGGAGGGGCCAGCATACACTGCCCCTGCCTGCACCTCAGGGACTGACAGCAGACTGAAGAGGGCAGAAATCCCTAGCCAGCACACGTCAGAGGAGCTGTAACCAACAGGGAAAGGGGCTGGGAACTCCACTGTACACATGTAAGGAAAGAGCCAAAAACATGATGAGATAAAGAAATAAGAAAAAGCCCCCAGCCCACAGCCCAGAGAATATTGATCCAGGAGAGGTAAATACAAAGGAGATGAGGGCAGCAAACATGTAACATCAAACACAGCATCAGCGGACATAAAGAGATATCTTCAGGACCTCGTAGATGAGCTCAAAACTGAAATATTAATTCAAGTTAAGCAAGATATAAGTAGATTAATAGAACTGCTAAGCAACTCCCATGAAGACACAAATGGAAGAATGGAGGAACACAAAAGAAGGAGAGAAACATTTGATTAAGAATATAAAGAAAACCCAGAATACATGAAGCAGATTCAAAGAGATTACCAGGAAACTAAAAACTCCATTGAAAGCTGACAAAACTGCTTAAAAGAAACTAAGGATAGACTATCAAAACTTGAAGACAGGTTTGCAATATGTGATCATGAAAGAAAGATCTTTTAAAAATAACAAGGAAACAGTCAGTAACAATACAAAGGCTAGAAGACAATAAGAGGATCTATAACTTAAGAATAAAACATGTAAATGAAGAAGCAGGAGTCAAAGCAAAGGAATTACACAGACTATTCACAGAAATAATTAAGGAAAACTTCCCAAGCATAACAAAAGGAAATGATATGCAGATGCATGAAGCATACAGAACTCCAGATACCTAAAACCAAAACAGAGCTACAGCCAGACACATAATAATCAAGATACCAGACATTCAGTATAAGAACAGAATATTAAAAACCATCAGAGAAAAGAAACCAATCACCTATAAAGGAAAACCCATCAAAATCATAGCAGACTTCTCAACACAGACCATCAAATCAAGAAGAGCTCTGAGCAAAGTAATTCAAGTCCTGAAAGAAAATAATCTTCAGCCCAGATTGATGTACCCTGCAAAAGTGTCTTTAGAAATTAATGGAGAAACAAGATGCTTCCATGACAAAGAGGAACTGGGGGAATTTGTGACCACCAATCCAACTCTACAAAAAATACTTAAGGACATTCTAGAGAGAGAGAAAAAAACCCAGGATTTGAGGAAGAGTGGCAGAGAGGCCTCAATGAACAGGGCAGACAATGGAATGAAAGAGGAAAATAGACAAGTGGCAGAAAAATAGAATAGCAGAAATGAGGCAGAGAAAGTTGCCTATAATCTCTAACATAGATGAACTTGATACACTAACAAAAAGAAACACAGTCAGAGTAGATCAGGAGATAGGGTCCATCGAGATGCTCTGTATTGGAAACATAATTGATCTGAAAGAGGGTTTATGAACAGAAAGTCAAATATGAGAAAACATGCTCTATGTGACAGGGAACCAGAGAGAAATAGGGGCAACTCGACCAGCACCTGCAGATAGGTTGAGAGGACATGATACTTTTGCGCAGTGGAGAACCACTCAGCTATAACAAATGAAAACCGTGAGGCTTTTATAGGTAAAGGAATACAACTCAATATCAAGCCCAGGAATCAGAAGGTTCAGAACCAGTTAGGATAAATAGCAGGTTGCTTCCCCCAATCTAAAAACTGAGAGATTTAGTGGAACCCAAATGAAACAGTGCATCCTATGGGAGTGAAAGTGTAGGAACTGTCTAAAGAATGAAGGGAGAGGATATTGTTAATTGGGTAACAAGACTTAAAATCTACATTATTCTCACAACTCTGCTGACATGGATTCTATGCTGTTCCAGTTTCTCTACTTACACTGGATTTGAGGGCACAGACAGCTATCCCCAAAATAGCAGGATATATTATGGTAGTCATCCTTAATTTCCTATTAACTTAATCTGAAGCTCTGTATAACTTACACTGTCTTATTATGACTGATATTATTTGAATCTGGTTTGTTAGATTGCTGTTTCATTTTGACTGATTTTATTCGAATCTGTTATGATTGATAGTGTCAAGTCTAAGAGTATAGGCAGCTATACTGAAGATGACAAGATTCACTAGGATACCCACTCTGGCTTGATTATTACCTGCTTTTGAAGTCGGATAAAGTCTCCAATGTTTTGCTTTTATTAATATTGCTATATACTGATGAGACATCATAGTAACCATTGTAGATCACCTGGTATTGTGGTTTTATATGCCTTTTTTCATGTTTTTCCAGGAATTTGTTTTGTTTTGTCTTGCTTGTTTTTTTTTCCTTCTGATGCAGAAAGGATAGATATACATGTAGAGACTCATGCATGTGTAGAACTCATAAACAGTTTATAAGAACCAATTATATAATATATGATGAAATGAACAACTACTTTGAAGGCAAAAAGACACCACAGTGCCCAGTGCTGATTCTGAAGCATCATGATATGAAATCCAGCAGTGCTATCATCCTTTGTTCAGGGTGATTTTAGCCTGTTTTGTTTTGTTTAAGTTCAACATACATGAAGGTGTGGACGGCAATTTTGAAGAAAATGAGAGACACTAAGACAACCATTGTTGGCTTTCCTATGGTCTGGTCTTGAAGACTTAAAATGTCTTCTTCATGCTGTTCAGATTACCTCCATACTATGTTGTTTTGTGTGAATTCTCTGTATATGAAGGTATGGACAACTATTTGGAAGAAAACAAGAGATAATATGATAGTGAAGATCTCTGATTTTTTGCTTTTAAATTTATGTCTCTTACATTGATTTCTTGTGTTCTGTTTTGTTTTGTTTTGTTGTGTTTAATTTTACCCTCTTTAAAAAAGGTTTTTATCAATGATTTTTATGAGAAAGAAATTAAATGTTTGAAATATTAATGTGTGGCATTTACCAGTAAAGGTGGTTAGAACACATTGTAGAAATGCTAGTTGGAAGAATATTTGATCAACTGAAAAAATTCATAGTTATGGAAATCTCTGAATGTCTTGGTTCTTAGTAGCATAATTTTTATTGAATTACATTCTTATTAAAGAGTTTAATTTTGAGGTCTTTTTCTGGCAGTATTATGTGATTTTTCATCGTGAGTAGGGGGGAATGTGACTTGTGTGTTACCATATATCTGACAGGTATTGTTTGTCTGTTTTTTACTACCTTAGTACTTTTCTGTTATACATGTACCACAACCAACTTGTTATCTGTGATAGACATGTAAGATGAGGTATTTATAGACATTCTTACAATTTATATTGAATTTTTATAGCATGTTTTACATTATATTATAAAACATTCAAGAGGATTTCCTCCTCTTTGAGCAAACGATATGAAATGCAAAATGCACAGTTTCAATAATGGAAAATAAACTATTACACTATTTTATGATACAGGATTTCTTGTCTTTTGTGAGCTTTAGTTAGACAATGAAGCGATTTTTCTGGGGTTTAGATGGGATTTCATGTAGCGTATATTTTAAATTATATTTCTTTGCTATTTCTATTATCCCATAACATCTTTTTTTTTACATATCATTACACCAACCTAAAATCATAAAGGAAAATACATGCCCTTTTGTGGTAGATTCCGAGCTATGTGCCTTGTGCACCCCCTGTAGGTTACTACGTGTTCCTGCACGGAGGTTTATGACTGACTCCCACTGAGGTTTCCCTCACTGTGGGTCTCGCAAAGTAGTAGATGGCCATGTCTTCTGGTCTCAGGCTGCTCATCTGCAGATACAGCGTGTTCTTGACATTGTCACTGGAGATAGTGAGTGGGCCCTTCACCCACTAAGTCTGCGTAGTATATGTAACTACTACAGCTACTGATGTATGAGATCCACTCTAGCCCCTTCCCTGGAGCCTGGCAGATCCAGTTCAGCTCATAGTCACTGAAGGTAAATCCTGAGGTCATGAAGGAGAGTCTCAGAGACCCCTCCCAGGCTGCACCAAGTCTCTCCCAGACTCCACCAGTTGCTTCTCACAGAGGACTCCTGCTAACATAGACATCCTGCTCAGGAAACTGTCACACATGTCCAGTGTGTAACCCACTAGTGTCCACTGACTCCCTCAGTGTTTTTGTTACAAATAATTTCCCTTTTAAAATTTCAAACAGGAGGATCCAACTTGGTGCCAGCTGACTTCGGATCACCAAATGGGAACTGCTGAGCACCAGGACTGGGCTCCTCTGCAGAGCTGCAGTGTGAGGGATGGGCTGGTTTTCATGAGCACAGGGTGGTCCAGTTTGAATGGTCTCCTGCTGTACAGCATTTTCTATGGTCAAAGCCTCAGGGAACAAAGGGTCCAGAGTGCAAGAGGGCTTTGGAAGTTGTTTTAGAATATTCCTAATAATACAGAACACATGATTTCTTCCTATGTTTAGCCGCATCTCTTTTTCTTATTTTTACCAACATGTAACTAATGGATTTGGTAATTTCACATGTTTGCAGATGTGAACATAGAGTGAGAAGCATAATATCCTATGAAATGTGATATCATAGGCTGTAAAATCATCCTGTGTATTACATTCTGGAGTCCTTCCCATAGAACTCAACAGCTTGCTGAGCAATTCTAAGACAGAGCAGTCTTGCATCGTGATGATTGTGAGATGTCTTCTAATGAGAGAATAGGACAATATCATTCTATATTCTATTATATTCATAAGTGAATTGACAAACAGCATCTTTTTCAAAATTATGTTCAAGAATATGACATCTTATATCTCTGGAGAGAGATAAGAAAGCTCTCTAGAGTTTTCCTCTCTAAATTATGCAATACATATATTGCATATATATGAAATATATACATATGTATTACATATGTAGTTTAAAGATGGATAAGTGAGATACATTTTGACACAGGTATAAAAGTACTTAAATATTCACAAAACCATGCCCATTCTCAAGATGCATAATTTATGTGCTTATAAATTCTCCTGTCCTTTTCCATAAACTCCCTTCTCGTAACTTTCTTAATCCTATTCTTTCCTAAACTAACAAGTGTATTTCTATGAGAGTTTCTTTTTATAATTACAAAAAGCAGCCTACTAGCACATGGTGATAGTGGCAACGGTGTTTTCCAAAGCATCAAAGTTCCTAAGATTCTCAGTCTTTTTTCCAGTGTATGCAAGTTGTTATAGCCACTCACACAAGCTCACTTGAAGGAAATGATAAAATACAGTCATAAATATATTCTGTCAACACCAAAATCCCTTCCACTCTCTGCAGTCTGGAGACCTCACCTGTGTACTGGAGAGAGCGCACTGCATGCTCTCCACTGTGTGTGTGAAGTTAAGACAGAGGGGAAACTCAGACATTAAACTTTGGGAAGCCCTCAGTCTGGAGCTTCAATCTCTGCACCACCACTTGGGGCCACTCCTGGTTCCCTGCAGATCCCCAGGTCCCTGTGCTGGTCCAGAGCACATTCATCCTGAGCACTCGGTCCTGATCTCCTGCAGCCTCCTCTTCTTGGTCTTGTGCACCTGCTGCTGATCATGAATTCTCCCTGCTGGTCCCCACCACCCTGTACATTGTGTCAGGGCTCACACTTTGATCCCCTCAGAAAATGCATTGCACAGTAATACAGCGTTGTGTTTTCCATGGATACTGAGGACAGTTACTCAGAGAACTGGGTTTTGGTTGTGTCTTTAGAGATGCTGACTTGTCAGGGATGAATTATAAGCTGTGTCTCCACTATTACCATCCTACCACACCCACTCAGTTTCCTGCCTAGTGGCTGAAGTAACAAACTCCAGGGGCAAAGTCCCAGAGCTGTGCTAACCAGATGATGTGAGGCTTAAAGACAGGGAGTGAGAGGGCTTCATTAGGCCAGGTTTGCTCTTTGCAGCAGCAGCTGAGACAGGACAGTGGGAGAACAGGGCAAGTCCTGAGATCAGATGCAGCATCTCCACATTCTCCTGTCTGAATTTTCCAGAGCACACAACTGGGGGCTAGCACCAGAAATAGAAGGAACCAACATTGTTCCAGGTTCTTGAAGACTAACTTTATAAATCTCTGAGCATGTTAAATGTTGGAATACAAAAGAAATTAAGGCAATGTGAAATATGAGCCTATCTAATAGCTCCTGAAGTATTTGCATTTGGCATGCACTTTGTATATGAAGGACAGAGGGATAAAGAGGATGTACAGATTTTTGGTTTTGCCTCTGGGTGCAGAGCACTGACTGAACCCTCAAAGAATTTAGTGATGTCCTTGGAGTCCATTGCTTGAGACCACAAACTCTTACTCCAAGACAGGACATGTAGTGGAAGAGTTGGTCAGGGAGCTGGCTGTGTTTGCAGATGAAGGATGATTTCAGGAATATTAAAACCAGCACACAGATCCCAGGGATACAGGATTGGAAGGACACATAGCACATGTACATACACGAGTGTGCATAACACATCAATTCACATTCTATGGGTCCTTGCTCAAACAATTTGCATTCTCTATTTTCCATCTGCTCATTCAATAACTGGCATAATCCAAGGTTTTGAGGCAAGCACCACAATGTTATCATCTCACTAAAATGGGAAAAACTTTTCTCACAAATGAATATTAAGTTTTATAGACTTTTAGACTGACCTGATTGTATTTCACTTTGTGCATGTGAAATACACTCAGAAATATTTATGTTCATGGTTTTATGTGATGGTACATGGTTTTCATCTCAAAGTTCTTTACTTTTTTTGTGCCTCCCAGAAGATGTTTACACATGTATAGTGTAATGCGAATCCCCACTGCTATTCAACTTAATTTTTTACAGACACATTATTTTCTGTAGCAAGGTGCATTGCTGTGAAGACACCTGGAGCTGTCCACTCCCTGGGTGGTGGAGAACAATGCTGCACATGAAACTCAGAGCAAAGAGCCTGCAAGTGAATGACTTCAGCTGTGATGGGGATGGCACTAGTCATCAGGGCACTCTCAATCAAACATAGGGGTGCAGTTCTTGTTTACTACTGGTGCACTAAAAGTATTTACAGTATGATTCAAAAAGGACCCTCATGAATCCTTGCTACTGAGTTCCACAGCAAACAGTCTACAGATTACCTAGTGACACAAGAAAGTTGGAATCTACTAATTCCCTTAATTAGATCACCTTGAAGAATTCTTCCATGACCTGACATCCTTATTAATCTGTCTCTGAATCAAAAAAGTGGGGCTGAGGATTCCTGAGGGAGTCATGATGGAGAACAGAGTCCAGCTCCATTCTTCCTCAGTGGGAGACCCTGAGCATGGAGACTGCATATTCTGAGATCCAGTGTGAAGACGCACAAATGCTGGATGCAGGGATCACTCTGGCTGTGACCTCTTCAGCAGGGAGGCATATGTGTACAATATCATCACCAGTGATGTTTGTCTACTCTGGAGACAGAGTAAGCCCATGGGAACCTCAACCTGTGACCACACCCGACAAATATTCTGCTGTATTATTGAGTCACACCTAAGACATGGACAGGTCCCTACACTTTAGCTTAGTGCCCTCTAATTTCACTGAGAGATGTGAATCCATGTTCTGGAAATTCTTGTATCCATATCATTTCATGAACAGAGACATAAATCCAGAATATTTCAGCCTGTTGCCCTTTCTTATATTTTTATTTTAGATTTCTAATTTTTATTAGTTCTTATTTGCAGAACATTCTGAATGGGTTTATTATGGGTAGTTAGAACATGTACATATCACAAATTGGCTTCATAACCCCTTTCCTGTGCTTCCCAAATCTAATAATGAGGAGGTGACCTGAATTCAGGTAACAGTGGAGTCAGTGGGAATAACGACGACTAGATCAGCAGGCTGCATGTGGGCCTCAGGGTAGGATCTGGAGAAGGGGTGGAGCCGTTCTGAGTCCAACAGTGAGAGCACTGTACCTTGACATCCAGAAGTAAGAGAGTCTGTCACTTTCTGGGTGGGCGCCGCTTTTGATCTTTGTTACTGAAAACTTCCATCTCCTTGCTGTGAGGTCACAGTTATTTCTGAATGTAGAATTGTGATCTCTGTTCTGAATTGTGTGGCACTGATGGATGTGTAGGAAGTAAGGTATATATTCTCACAGAGAGATGAGAAAACTATCATAGCTAAGCATACACTAATGAGGCACTGAGGTAGTCCCAGGCTGTCCTAAAACCTTGCAAGTTCAGGTAGCATTTGGTCACTATGCTTAGGAAAGCACATGTCACACTTCTGGGTTTTATTACTATGAACAACTGTCCATGTTATGTTTCATACTGTAGTTCTGGAGGTGGAAAAACCAAAACATTAGCACACATTGACATGTGAAGAGCAAGAGTAAAATCTGAGGGAAATACTTGGAGGATACGAGAAACAAGCCAGGTGATAACTAGGGACTGTGATGGAGCCAGCTTTTGGTGCTTAGGAAGTGGGGATCTCTCCACTGATGCTTCTTGATCGGCATTAGGTATAGATTATAAAAACTAAGAAATGAAAATGAATTTTGTAAAATGCACTTGAGAAGAAATGAGGCTCTTCAATATAGCTGTGTCAAGAAAGTGAAGGCACAGTGCCACAGAGGAGCAGCAGTGCTGCTGGTTAACACTCAGGTCAGGGGTGTGGGCAGAGATGGACACACAAGAGCTCTGTGAGCCTCAAGTTTCCATTCCTCAGATTCCAGTGAAACACAGTTTAGGACATGAATGCCCATAAACTGTCTCATGCCTGGTGTTTCTTAGTGATTATACTGGTAATTTTTAGTAAATACTAACTATATGTGATGGGAAATTTGTAAATAAAATGTGTCAGCTTATACTGTGTAAGAAGCTGAGTGGGTAATTAATGATGCAATTGCATTTATTTAGAAATTGCTATGCAGAAATTTGCAGATTTTGGGAAACAATCAGGAGTTTTCTCTCAAATTATTCTAGATAATCTCTGAGTCCATCAGAGAAAAAAAACACGAATTTCCAAAGGGAGAGAATCACAGGGCCTGATGTCCTGAGGGCACTAAGCAAGGTCTGGCATTAGGTGGAGGCAGCCGAAACAGGGCTGTCCTGTCCTCCCCTCTGCTGTCTGTGGCTTCACTAAGTTCTGCTCTCAGGTGGACCTGGTCCTGCAGTTCCTGCAGCTCTCACCTACTCCCTCGACACTGATGTGCATGACAATGTGGGACTCTATCTTCTCTCTGATTTGCTTTCCGTGTGACTGTCACAATAAAAGTGCAAAATTTTGACTCATTTTCCACTCATCTGCTGCTTACTGGGAGACAGTGAATTTTCTTTAATTTCTTTCTCCTGTGAACTATGATGACATCTTCACATCATCCAAGAAGGATGGATGGTGTGTTGTTAGGAGAATACTTTTCCTCCCAATAGGATAATTTTCAGTTCATGTCCTGCCCTGAGTGTCTTCTGTCTGGAGCAGGCTGTGTGTTCATTTCTCAATAATCAGACTTCCCTTTCCTGTGGCAGAGCCTTGCATGGTCATTTTAGATCTTCCCCCTTGAGATCCTGGGGCTTCTGAAGTTAACAGGTGAGTTGCAGGTTCCCCAGCAGCAGGATTTCATCTCACCTTGGTCCTCTCCTGCCTGCCAGTCCTCCCGCATATCCCCTCAGTACTCCCTCCACTCTGCACCTGGGGTTCCTGCTGCATCAGGAAGCAGGGCTCAGCTGGGACTCAGGATCTTCCTGTCCCTCCAACATTCTTTGTGATCAGTCAATCTGATAGTTAATTTCTTTAAAGGTCTTGTGAATGCCATGATATGTACATTGCTATGTGAGAGATTAGAAACAAAGAAATGAGGTGTGGGGAAAGAGACAGAGAGAGAGAGAGAGTGAGAGAGAGACAGAGAGAGAGAGAGAGAGAGAGAGAGAGAGAGAGAGAGAGAGAGAGACTGATATAGAAATTGTTACAGTGCAATTTGTAAATTTCACAATTTCTAAGGTCCAGAGGAAAAGAATATACTCAAAGCCTGCTCAGGCTCCTTGGGTACAAAGAAACAGCAAGGCCCACAGACATTGCCCTGACTCTAGTCAGGATATCTCTCTTCCTCCTTCCTGAATACTGGGCCCCAAATTGCCCTCAGGCTGGGCTTGAGGACCAGGTCTCCTGGGGGTCCAAGACGAGGAGAGAGCAGTGTGCTCTCAAACCCTGTGAACAGAGGAGGGAAGGATTTAATTCCTTATGCCCTCCAAAATATTTTCCCAATAGACAGTCCTATTAATTCTGATTCTGTGAGCAGATTCACTTTTAGATGATGATGACCTCACACTCAAAAGAATGCTAACTTCACAAAATATGCACATTACTTCGAGATGCATACAAGTCACATTTACCCACCAAGGAAATTCATACAGACATGATAACTCAGCACTTGAATATGCACTTATGCAACTAAATTAAACAGAGAATGTTTGCTTGGCCTTGGATGCTTCATAGCATCTCATGAATTGCAGGTCTGCTCAGGTCTTGTGATGTTAACACATGAAGGAAAACAGAGTCCCACAGGAAGCCCGAACCACAGGGCTTCCTCCTCTGCCCCTACTCCTAGAGCCCTGCCTGGCTCTCCACGGACCACATTGTCCCCTGCTGGAAAAGAGCGCCCCTGCAGGGTGGTATGTTTCTGGACTCCTAATGGTTTTCCTTCACTGTGTGTCTTTTTTTTTAAATTTTTTTAAAATTTTTTTATTTGAAAGAGAATAAAACAAAAGAGGGCAGTACAGAGCAGATCAGAACAGGACAACATAGGTAACACAGTACTTTACATTAAGACAACTGGACATCAACAGTAGCTAACACCATGCCACTTACTCTGCTATAGTTGAGCATAGTTTCAAATACAATAATATCAAACATAACACAATAGTATAAAACCATGCATAGAGTGAAAGAATGTAATTCTTTCACTGTGTGTCTTGCAGCTTAGTACAGGGCCAGTGCCCGGTTCTCAGGCTGCTCATCTGCAATACAGCATGTTCTTGCCATTGTCTCTGGAGATGGTGAATCAGCCCTCCACGGAGTCTGTGTAAAGTATGATCTAATCAGTCTGGCTGATGGATGAGATCAACTCCAGCTCTTTCCCTGGAGCCTGGTGGATCCACTGCATGGCATACCTATTGAAAATGAATCCTGAGGGCACGGAGGAAAGTTTCAGAATTCCCCCAGGCTGCACCAAGCCTCCCCTAGACTCCATCAGCTGCTCCTCACACAGGAAACCTGTAAACACAGGAATATCCTGCTCAGGAAACTGTCACACATGTCCACTTTTTAACAGAGTCACTTCCACTTCCCCATATCCTTTGTTCTCAGTTTATCTCTCAAAGGACAAACAGAAAAACCAAACTCAGCCCCAAATCTATAGTGATCATCTGTGCTCAGTCCTGATCCCTGAGTGGGAACAGCTGGGCACCAGGGCTGGGCTCCTCTGCAGAGCTGTATGGTGAGAGCTGGGCTGGATTTCATGAGCAAAGGGAGGCCCTGTTTGTATGGCCTCATGCTATATAGACAATGCTTTGGTCGGACCCTAAGATCAGGCAGTATGCACAACAGATGTGAGTGCACTGCGCAAGTTTGTTAACAAAGACACATTCTACAGAGCATAATAGATCATGGGACAGTGCTCTGTTGTGTTTTTAACTCTTCAAAACCTTTCATTTTTATCCACACAAAGATCATGATTTTTATATTAATTTGCTTGTTTTCCACATGTGAAATGTTGAGTGTCATGAACAGCTGTGTTCTCCACATAGGATCTGATGCCATGTGCATATCATCCCCACTATGTAGTTATTTGCTCTCCTGGTCTGTGAGCAGATGTATTCACTGTCCAGCTTCTGGAATCTCCTGTTGTGGTTTGCAGACCCCTCTCCCTGTGGTGAGAACATGTCTGACTGTGCTGTGTTCTGCTCTTATCTGAAAATAAACAGCAGCAGCCTTCGTGTGGAATCTGCTGAGGTTCTTAGCTTCACCTGTCATTATCTGTCTTTCTGAGCAACATGAAGAGGGACATGAGCTCCCTGGTGCTAGGATACAGGAGAGAAGGTGTAGGAGAGAAAAACTGCAGAGCAATGGCAGGAATCACTGTGGGATGGCATGTGTGTGAACTTCTTTGATTGTGTGTGAGTGATTGTGCAAGTGTCAGTGCGAGCTAACACTTCTCAGGAGCATACTTTATATATGGGTGGTTTATGTGTTATGTGTAACTTAGATGTCACAGATAAGCAGTATTGGCAAATACCACCTCAGTGTTGTTTTGATCTTCATTTTTCTAATAGTAGGATATGTTGAAAGTATTTTGACATATTTATTGGCCATTTTTACATCTATTTCTGAAAAAATGTATATGATTTCAATGGCCAATGTTTTATTTTGAGATCACCTAAGTTTTTGAGTTCTCTATTCAGTATATTATTTATTTTAAAAAGAAAGAAAAAATGAAATTGATTTTCAAAATAAGATAACACAAAAGTAACAATTTTAATACACTGTTTATTTGTTATCTGTGGAGTACTCAAGGCACAACACATAGGGATGAGGTATTATCCTCACAATATTAGTACACGCCATCCTTTTCAAGGAACTAAGGGCATAAGTATCTCAAAAATGTTGGATATGTATAATTTTTTTCTTTTTCCCTTCATATCCTTGATGTTTGTTCACTTTCTAATGAATAGCTTGCAAAATTTTCAAATAATGTAGCTGAAATAAATGAGACAGAAATATTTAAAGATTGCCTGGTTTAATTACAGAAATGAACCAAACATATAAATAAATTAAATGGCAAAATAAAAGACCGAAAATAAGAAACAAAGATACATATTTTGCCAAAGTGAAGGGAACAAGGAGGTGGCAGGATGTTAGAAGGAATCTGATGAAAGAAGAATTAAGGTGTTTTATGTGCGTGCATCAAGGTCCACAATAAGTGTTTCCTTTATATACGGTAAATTCTATTGATAAAACTACATAAGAACTAAATTGATTGATTTAGTTGATATATTGATATATGAAGTCAGAAAAAGCTTGAGAGTGATCCTTGTGGCTCCTCTGCAGGTCCCTCTCTTGCTCCTTCCTTCCTGCACCCTGGCACCAGGAAGTTGGCATCCTTCTTCACGCTGCTTTACCTTAACTTTCCTATTTCATCATTTATAGAAATTGAACATAGACTATGAATTTCGTTTTGTTTAATTCAGAAGTCTTTTTGGAAATTCCTCCTCGTGAATATGGGAATCAGAAGTTTTGGATATTTATGCCGATCAGTATCCCAATATATAAAAATAATGATGAGGCTGTAGCTCAGTGGTAGATTGATTTCCTATCTTGAGTGTGGCCCTGGCTTTGGTCCCTGGAGCCATAAAAATAAATACACAATAAATTGCATTTCAGTTTAACTTTCTCAGTGGATTTGTTAATAGGTAATTAAATGTTCTAAGTTTGAATTTACTGCAAGAAATGCTATGCCTCATCTTGCAAATGTATCTACGTGAGAAAGAGTGGACTTCATATTTTTTAAAACAAAGAGAACAGAACAGCAAAACTGAATTAACTGCAAGTTAATTAAGTTTCTTAACTTCATCAAGCAACTGAAGTTACAAAGCAAATAAAAATAATAAATCTAGAACTGGAGGCTTGTGTCCTAAAAACAGAGATGAGCTTTTGCCACCTAGGAAAGAGGTCACACTGGTCTATGTCACTAGGAAATTAGACTGGAAGCAGTTCTCGGGTTATCCATGACACTGTCCTGCTGTCACCTGCCTTCACTCTGGAACTGTGGTGAGAGTGTAAGCTGAGGCTCATTTTTATTGTAAAAAAAACAGGTGCAGTGAGTTTGAGAAGCGTTATGCTGCTCACATTTCCTCATGAATAAGTAAGACACAATGATGCTTGGTATCCTCACTAACATTTAATTTTGCTTTTTTTTTCTTTTGCCCATTGTA
Organism: Dolichotis patagonum; assembly: GCA_004027295.1. NCBI lineage: Eukaryota > Metazoa > Chordata > Mammalia > Rodentia > Caviidae > Dolichotis > Dolichotis patagonum. Next base: position 17,522 of record PVJX010022514.1, read on the forward strand.
ACATGTGAGAGCTGTTAGTCAAACATGTTTAATTTGTTATTAGAGTTTGATGCATATGCAGAGGTGAGTGGGTTTCATTTTGCATCTTTAAACATGCTGAGATTATATTTATCCTCTTTAGCTGTTCATTTTCCCACTTCCCTGTGATTTTCATCCTTCTTTTATGCTGCCTTCTTTCATGTAATCTCTTTTTATTCAGTTTAATTTTCTTGATGATAACTAATAATAGTACATGATGTTCAGTTCTTATTTCGCTTTCCAATCTTTGATTTTCTGAAGACTGTGTTGAGATTTTTCACTCATCTTATCATTGAATCTGTAGCTTTATTTTGTAGAATATATAATATTCTCTGTATACTTTGAAGAAATTCATCCCTCACGTATGCATGTTATGAATGGATGTTTTCTACTAGTCTGAGACATGGCTGTATATTATCTTTACAGTTTTTATTGATATCTACAAAATTTTTATGTTTTAGGTTTTATTGTGGCTTCTTATAAATTTTCATTTTGAAACATTTTTATTTATTTATTTTTAGGAAGTATGATTTTTATTGTATTCATGTCAAGCACCTGACTTGTGTGTATGGCTTCAGTCTGTGCTCTGATTCCAACCTTCAAAGTCCCACAATTCTATTTTGAAGTTTTGTCCCCTCTATGGCACTACAAGGACATAGTGGCACCTGCAGGCATTGGTATCCAGAGGCAGGAATTTTGGCTGCTGACCAAATGCTTTTATAGGAGATGTAAGGACCCCAGCTCTGAAGTATCCAGGCTTCACAGGCAAGGAAAAGCTCATTTGGACCCCTAATCCAAAATGAAACTTTCACCATTTTAATTTACTTAAGATATGCATTTCAGAGCCATGGAGCTGAAGGATACGGTGTAAAAATAAATAGAAGTTTACATTGTGCAGGAAGGGTTTTTTCCACAGTGAAGCCCTCTAACTGTGTCATGTGCATAATACATGGCCATGTCCGCAGTGGCCAGATAGCTGAGCTGCAGGAAGAATTGGTTCTTGCCTGTGTCAGCAGGGATGAAGGTGTGGCACTGGAAATCTGGGTTTTAATCTGTGCTTCCTATCAAGTACCCCATCCACTGTGGAGCTTTCCCAGGAGTCAGCCAGATGCAGTTTGTGACCGAGCTACTTAAGGAACCTGTGTAAGAGTGAAGGTGAGGGACAGTGTCTGTCTGGGCTTCATCAGACTTGGTGTTGGTGTGAGGGCATTCATAACCCCTATTATTTGGGGTTTTCTTGTCCTTTTTCCTCCAAAATCCCCGAAATGTTAATTTTGAAAACTTAATTTTATAGGCTATGATGCTTAGCTGGCAGTTTGACTTTAAACAGTGTGAGAACTTTGTCCAAATCCCCAAAAATCCTCATCCTCTTACTTATTTTGCCATAAAACTACAAAAGAGTAGCAAATAGGTTTATCTAAGGTGCCAAAACTACCCAGTGCCCACATGCTGTGTGTCAATTGACCAGATGTGTAAGAGGCCTCGCAAAATTCCAAAGCAATGATCATGCTGCAAAAAGATGGTATACATGGAACCCCCTGAGCTTGTGAACTCATAGAGGGCTATACAAGGAAAGAGAACAAAGGAATTGAAGCCTTCCAGCAGGGCTGCTCCAATGGCCTCAGCTAGCTGGCCGCTTCAGCTTTTGAATAAATCTCACTTGTTTCTCAACTCTCAGTTTCCCATGGGCAACTTTCTTTAGTGTGACCTTCCATTGACTACCAAAGTGTCAGATGAGACAGGAGGTCTAAGGATGAGGAAGTCATGGTGAGTCTTTTCCATCCCACACTCAGGCACCTGTAAATCAGGTACCTAATTCAGCAGATGTTGTGCTGTTGAGCTATATTCCTGGTCCTCTGCTCCTTTGTACAAGACAGTCCATTTCCTTGCACATAATTATCCTATAAGCTATTTTGTCTCCTTGGATATACTTGAGGTGTGGGTAACTCTTCTGTAGTTACAATAGTTTTCTCCAAGTAGGATAATTTTCTGGAAAATCCATCCTTGAGTGTCTTCTGTCCGGACCAGGCTCTGTGACCATTTGTCAGTAACCAGTGCTCCCTTCCTCTTGTAAGAGCCTTGTGTAATCATTTTTACTTTCCTCCTTGAGATCCCAGGGGCCTCTGGAGGACCATGATGTGACCTCAGGATGTCTCCTGTGCCCCTGTCATCCACCATCTCCCCTTATGTATTCCCTGCCCTCCATACCTCCAGCTGCTTGTGCAGTAGGATGCAGGGCTCCCCTGTGACTCTGGGTGTCCTGACTTGTAGGAGAGCAGGCTGTGCGAGGGTTAAAGTGTGGAGTACTGTGCTCTATGGATGCACTGGAAAGCTCAGATTCACAGCCTCTAAAGATAAATCTCTGGCTTCACAGGGAGCTGAATCTCACACCAAGGATTCCAGAGTAACAAAACTATCAATCACAGAGACCAGACAGTTCTCATAAGCAGCAAAATTTACTGTCTTGCTCAAACTTTTATTTACTGGTTTTTATATACCCTGAATCTGTGGAATAAATATGGGCTGTCAAGGAAATATGTGGCCTCTAATCCTGAGAGAGTTCTGAACTTCCTGGATTCACCAAAACTATGTTATTTTTGTCTATTTAAGCCTTTCAGGTACACTCATTTTAGGATATTGGGGGTTACACCCAAGGCTCTAGTACCAAATCAGTGGCCAAATTTCAACTCTTATATGATTCAGGGTTTTAAGGTCAGTAATTGAATATCACATTTTCACAATCAGGATTGAACACTAAACAAAAGAGAAGAAGGAAACAGAAGGAAAATAGAGACTTCTGGGAATTGCTGGTCCAGGGAATATTAAAGTTCCAACAGAGGGGCTATATCCACATCTCAGGTGGTAACATGTTCTGGAAGGTGTCCTTATTTGGTCTTTGAAACAACAGATGCACCTGGGATATCACATCAGAAAGAGGAAATCTCTGTCCTTAACCACTAGACACCTCAGTGATGATGCTGGTCCTGCCAGGTGCAGAGCAGGGGGAGGAGGAAGAGGTGCATCTGACTTCCCAGGAGGAGTGTGACTGTAACGTCCATCATCACATCTGAGCGACAGTGGCCAGTGTGTGAGAACCTCACCTCAGCTCTGCCTTCAAGAAAGAGGCATCTGTGTGAATGGGATGGGCAAATTATTTTGTCTCCAAACTGTATGTTCCTGTTTCAAAGAAGACCATGACACAAAAAAATATATTTAAAAAGACCATAACTAAAAGAATAATAGTAAGTATACAGGTCTATTTAATTATGTTAGGAAAACTAAGGTATATGTGACTGATAATTATAGAATTAACTGAGGTAAGGTACTGAGATAAAACAAAGGAAATGTATAATTGCAGAAATATGAGAACCTATATAGGAAATAAATAGGGAATATTATGAAACTAGAGTATTTGTTCTTACATAGTCTCATTATTTTTCACTTTCAAATCAGAAAATGAAAATGCGAAACAGAGAGAGAGATAGAGACAGAGAGACAGAGAGAGACAGAGACACAGAGAAATAGTACACTGAAGTAGGCTGTATTTTATGACTCCCTAATTTCTAAGATCCAAAACAAAGATGCAGGTCCAAGTTCAACTCACTGCTGTTTGATAGAATGAGAACACAGAACCCTGGGGACTTGGTCCTGAGTCCAGTCAGGCTTCACGTCATTGTTTCCCAGGGTGTTGGGGCTGATCCTGAGTACCAGGTCTCCTGCAGTGGTCAAGCAGAGGAGAAGGCTGTGTGTTCTCAGACTTGTACACAGATATAGGAAGGATTTAATTTCCTAATGCAGAGCATTAATTTTTCCACGAGACAACTCATTATCAGAAAAAAAATTAGATGAGTTTTTAGATGATGATGATTTAACACTTAAAAGAAACCTAATTCTGACAAATTCATAAGGTTTTTGAGATGGATACAAGTCTTGTTTTCCCATCAATTGAATTTTTTTATTTTAAAGAGAATAAAACAAAAGAGTTCAGAACAAAGCAGATCAGAACAGAACCACATAAGAAACACAGCACTTTACAACAAGAGAACCTGATATTAACAGTGGCTATCATAATCTCTCTTTCTTTGCTATTGTTGAGCATAGTTTCAAATACAATAATATCAAACATAACAAAATAGTATACAGCCATTCAAAAGAATGAAAGAATTACAGTGAATTCTGAACTGACTAACAAAAAATGATCAATGACTACTATAATATCTCATTTTTCATAAAAAACTTGTTTATACTATCACATATATTAAAATCCCAGTAAGACACAAAATGATAGAACCAATGGTAATAGAAGAATAAAAGCATGGTAGGACTTCAAAGCAAGATGATATTAAATCAGCAGTGGCTGCCATAATGTTGTTTTCTTCAAAACAGCTGTTCATATCATCACACATAATAAAGTCAAACATAACAGAATAAAGCCATTCCAACTGATGAATGAAAACTTTAAAAGGTTTCAAAGCTATGTAATGGGGAACCATGATTACCATAAAATCTTACACACTATTACCAATTCTCATACTAGAGAGAATATATGGTATTTACACATGTGAAAAACTCACAAAATTTACAGGGTAATTTCCTGCAAGTCACATTAACTCATCTAATAAAACTCATGTTAGCCAGGCACTGTGATGCAAGCTAAAAATCCCAGCACTTGGGAGGCGGAGGTGGAAGGATCGTTGTGAGTTCAGGACCAGCCGGGGTTACGAAGTGAGTCCAAGGCCAGCATGAACTGCATATCGAGACCCTTCTCAAAAAGACAAAAATAAATAAAAATCATGTTCATAGATTAAAAAGTAATTATATAACTATGTATTTATGTAATTAAATTTGAGAGAATTGTTACTTGTATCTTGTTTACTTCATCAGTCACTCACAGATGTTGTGCTGCAGGGTTGTTTGGGACATGTGGTGTAGAACAGAGAGGGACCACAGAGGTTGACAGGAAGCACTTTTTCCCCAGCTTCCATCTCTGCCCCAGCTCTCAGGAAATTTCCTGTGCTCTATGGATCCTCCTCGACCTCTACTGGTCATGAACATCCATCAAGGAAGGTTTGTGTTTGGCTTGCAACGCTATGTGTCCAGTAAGAAATGATGGATGTGCTGTCTATACTTGATGGAATGCTACTCACTTACAAAGGAGGACAAATTTAAGATATTTGTAGGAAATGTGTGCACCCGGAAAATAAAATGTTGAGAGAAATAAATCAGACACAGAAGCTTAAATACCACATATGACTTCTTGTGTGAGTAAGGAAAAGTACAAACAGAGAATGAAAAAGAAAGGCTAGAAGGAGATAAACAAGCATATGTTTTGCAAATGGGAAGGAGTCCAGTAAAACCTATGTGACAAAAGGAGAAGGGAAGGAAGTGATGTAGAACACAGATGTAACTTTGCTTCAGTCTAAAAACCTAAATGAGTGTAAGCATTGTGCATCACACATGTGAGATAAGATCAGTATTATCAACATTAATAAAACAGGGGAAAGGAGATTGAGAAAAAAGGGAAGAGAGGCTGAAAAGAGGAAAGGCATTTAGAAGAGAATCAAACTGTGTTACACACTTGCACACACTCTTGATGACGAGTGTAAACTACCTGCACTGCAAACACGTACTAAGGAAAATAAATAAAATTAAACATTTTGAAACCAACACTGCAGAGTGTCTTTAACAAAGTCACACAGGGAAGGGAAAACCACAACCTCTAACATCAAAGCAGCCCCAGGAACCTGCACCTGGTCCTGTGTCTCGAGCGCCCCCTACTGTCCTGAACGTCCCAGGAGGGAGGTTTTTGTTTGGGCTCACACTGATGGCCACTCACTGTGTCTCTCGCACAGTAATACATGGCCGTGTCCGCGGGGCTCAGGCTGCTCAGTGTGAGTGAGACTTGGCTCTTGGAAGTGTCCCTGCTGATGCCCACTCGAGATTGAAGGACTGAGTTATAATTTGTGCTTCCATCACTCCATATAGCACCAATCCACTCCAGCCCCTTCCCTGGAGCTTGACGGACCCAGCTGACATCACTGCTGGTTAAAGATAATCCAGAGACGGTGCAGGTGAGGGACAGGGTCTCTGAAGGCTTCACCAGGCCAGGACCTGACTCCTGAAGCTGCACCTGGCACAGGACACCTGAAAGCAAGAAGCAAAACCGTCAGTCAAGCCCAGCCAGCTCCCTGTGCCCAGGTCCCTCTCCTGAACCTCAGAGACACTCACAGCAGGGGGTTGCCACCAGGCAGAGGAGCAGAGCCAAGAAGTCCATGCTCAGTGAAGGCTCCTGTGGGAGGACACTAGGGCTGCTCAGCCAGAACTGGCTTTTCACCCTGAGCCTGGGGCTGCTTTGCATGGAGAGGCTCTGTGGGTATAAGGGTAGGAACAAGGGCAGGGTGCTTTAGTGCTTCCCAGGGAGAGGGATTTTCATAGGGTGATCAGAGCTGACTCCTGACACTGAGTACTTTTGTACATCTTCTGTAGTATTCACACTTCCACACAAAGTAAACTGAACACTAGGAAGGATTTGTTGATTGTGAGCACAGTTTATGTGGGAATCTTTGAAATTAGAAATCACTCCTAAAGTTCATCTGGAACCAGAAGAGACCTAGAATAGCAAAGGCAATTAAAAGCAGCAAAGGCAAGGCAGGAGGCATCACAATCCCTGACTTGAAATTATACTACAAATCTACTGTAATAAAATCAAAATGATAGTGGAACAAAAACAGACCTGAACATCAATGGAATAGATTGGAAGATACAACCATAACCACAAACTCACTCAACCACCGTATCTTTGATAAAGGGGCCAAACATGCTCACTGGAATAATGGTAGTGTCTTTACCAAATGGTGCTGGAAAAATTCACTATCCATATGCCAAAGATTAAAACTAGACCCATGCCTATCAACATGTACTGAACTAAAATCTAAATGGATCAAAGATCTAAATATTAAAATGGAAACACTAAATCTGTTGAAAGACGAAGTAGATAAAAATCTCAAAGATATAGGAGTAGGTAAAGAATCCATGAACAAGATTCAGAATGTCCTGTAATTCTTTCAATGTCTTGAATGGTTTTATACTATTGTGTTATGTTTGATATTATTGTATTTGAAATTATGCTCAACTATAGCAGAGAAAGAGATATTGTGATAGCTACTGTTAATGTCCCGTTGTCTTATTGCAAAGTGCTGTATTGGTTATGTTGTTCTGTTCTGATCTGCTTTGTTCTGCCCTCTTTGTTGGCAGTCATGTTCGGGAGACCCTTATGGGATGGAGGAAGACCCACGGGCAGCGCTGGCCATCATTCACAGTCAGGTGCCCTGCGTTCTATAGCTTCAGGGTCATAAAAAGGAGACTTTGCGTCTTTAAAATCAGAAAAAGAAACTCAAGCCAGTAGATGTGACACAACCTGCCATACCTGTAACTAACACAATTACCATCAGTAAGAAACACAGTGTCTTTGACTCCAACAAGATGGGGAAATTAACAACTATCAAAGGTTAGAGTTTGAAGTCTAACCTTCACATTATAGAAGTTTAAAAATCTTTACTTGCTGTGCACATATAGTAGGAAGAGCAATGCCACAAAACATCTGCTGATCCACACTTCCAACATACTGAGCACTCCTGTGAGTAGGGATCCAAGTTGCTGGGATCTGCCACACAAAAGCAAAACAAAGCAAAACAAACAAACAAACAAACAACCAGCCAAAAGCAATAACAGCTTGCAAAAGCAATAGAAATGCTTCAGGAATTTTCAGCATCTGGAAAATTTAGCCGAAGTTAAGCTGACCTTGGAACAAATGAAAATTTTTTTCAAGGCAATATTTCCAAAATGTGTCTAATACTCATGAACTCCATCCCTGTCACCATAGACACTTTGTTCATGAGTCAATTGTGAAAATAGAGGGTGGTTGAAAAAAATTAACTGCTGTACACAGAACAAGTCATCCTATTCATATCATGATGATGATGATAATGATGATAAGAATGAGGAGGAGGAGGAAAAGGAGGAGGAGCAGAAGGTTAATTTGGTTTCTGAGACAGGATATCACTATGCAGAGCAGCCTCTCCTTGAACCCACTATGGACACCACTGACCACAGCCCAGGAATCAGCATAGAGTCACAGTTTTGGCCAAGTTTTTTTCCATGCAAAATGTATTACCAAGTGCACTGCCCAAAGTTCTGTCCATTATGATGATTTCTCTTCACTACTCAACATCAGAGACCTCCTGAAAAGGGACTGTGATTCTGCAGCTGTCCATGTGTGTGTGGTGCCTGAAAAATGCACAGAATTCTCTGTAAACCAAGTCATAGTGTTCTCTTCATCTGCAGCTGATCCTAACTACCTTCCAGGAGGCCATAGATGCATGCTGCTAAGCAAAAGGCTACACATCAGGGGTAGGAGCCTCTGGGCAATTTGGCAGTTTCTTCATGTGCCCTGCTTGTGCCCAGTGGTTCTGCCTCGCATTGAGCTATGTGCCCCTCTTCCATTTCATGATGGGCTGTTGCTGTGAATTTCCAACTGCATGACTTAGTGGAACAGTGACATCCAGGTTATGATGGACAGCATAGATCACAAGTTAACCTGGTGTCCCTTGTTCAAGCTTTCAGCTTCCACTGAGGCCAGTAGCAGGGGGAGAGCAGCCTCTGAAATGGAGAGTGGTTATCTGCAGGTGATGACTGAAACTTCCTCCAAAACTGTAAAGGCCTCTGCTGTTAATTACTTATGGTGCCCTGCCTGAGAAACCAAACAACATCTGTATCTGTCACTGACACCCCAAACTCCATTCCACCTGCTGGATCATATGGCCCAGGGGCAGGAAGGTCTACGCAGAAGAGTGGGCCTCTTGCAGATCTTGTTCCCCTGTAGGCCACACTCAAATCACCACCTTTATGAACCATTTAGTAAACTTCTAGAACAAAAGCCTGAAGTGAGGCTGTCTTGAGCCCAGAATCTAAATTAGGCCCCCTCGCTTTATGCATCTGATTTTAACAAGAGTTGCGCAGTGATTTTGAATTTTAATTGGATTGGTGTCCCATCATCTGGCTTGCACATGCTCTACTGCCAAGCCCAGAGTGGTTCCCACATTGGGCTCACATGGTGCAAACTACATGATATTATCAGTGAAAGAGGCCAAAGGGACACCTTGTGGGAGAGAAAGCTGATCAAGATCCTTGGGAAATCAGTTGTGACCCAGGAATGGAGAGTTAATATAACCCTGAGGCAGGACACTGCAGGTCTTATACTGCTGATCTCGCCATCTGAAAGCTAATTCCTTTCCTGTACCTATGTTTGATATGGAGAAGAACACATGTGTCACATCAATAGCTCCATCCCACTTGTGAAGAGATCAAAAAACCATAACCAACCTCATCATCCAAGAAACCACATCTGCTCAGCAAGTGCAATTGGAGTTGCTACTTGATTGAATTCATGATAAATCATGACTATTCTCCAAGACCAATCAATCTTCTGCACAGGCCAAATAGATTGAAATTGAGGTGTGGTGGGAACTAGCAGTCCTGCATCTTTTAAAACTTAGATGGAGGCACTGCAATCCCTTAATCCCACCAGGAAGGCATTACTGGTTTGGTTTATTATTTCTCCAAAGGCAACTCTAATAGCTTTTATTTGTCTTTTCAAACAGTAATTGTCCTGATAAATATATTCCATGATATACATAGCAGTGAGTTAACTATGATCAGCTGTGACAGCAGGATGAACTTGGTCAGTGTAGTCCTGGGTGTTAAGTCCCACCTGACGATTGTTGCCAGCAGCATAAATGCAGAAGTGGAGGGAAAGGTGGTTTGTTACAGATTCTCCTGGAGAAGCTGGTCTTGGGGATTTTCCTGATAGAAACTCAACTATTGTTCTTTTCAGAAGAGACTGTGTCCTGTCAGTCATGAGGGATGGCTGCTGCTCTTCTTGGTGAGTGCAGACACTTATTTTGATTGTCGCTTCCTGGATCCAGGGCAGGTGCCTCAGCCTGCTGGCTCAGATCATTCATCCTGCTGGTGAAGACTTTCTAGCTTCCACCACTGAGCTTTGGGCCTTCCTGGTACAGATCCTTGATACAGACTTGCATGAGACATTGTTGTGGTCTACAGTCCTCTCACTGGGGTTTTGGAGGATATTGCCATGAGTTCCAGGTCCTCAGTTGGACTCTAGGTTTTTGGTGTGTAGACAAATCTCCTGCACAGTTCTCCATTTTACTCACTGGGTGAATAATGTAAAATAATCCTATAAATTATGTGTCCTGTATTAAATTTATTTCCTTTTGAATCCTGACTACACCATGAGCTATAAATTTAATGCTCAGCCTTAAAAGATATAGGAAGTAAATGTGAGGATGCTGAAAATGAAAGAATTAGTTTCTGCACATTAGGATGAAGATATTTATGAGTACCCAGATGAGGTGGAGGATATGAATTGCTGAACTCTAGTGAGATTATCTGGCCAGGTGAAGAAATTTCCCTCCTCACAGTGCCCAAGGTATTCCCACACACACCGTGGGATGTTTGCCTTCCCTCTCTTACCTGAGAAACTCAGCCTGTGTTACCAAAGACAATAATGCTGACACTCCTCAGGTCCCATATGCAACATCTGCTCAGGCCTTTAGGCCTATAACTAGGTTCAAATCCTAAGCAACTTGGAAAGGGCAGTGGTGCAGTGTGAGCCATGAGTAGGTCTACTATTCTCCCAAAGAGCATCTTAGTTTCCTAACTCCTATTAGCAGAGGCCTGATGAGCAACTGTGGGAATGTATTTTCTGGGTGTGGGACAGTGGTGTCAAAAATGTACCCTGGATCAGACTGAGTGTGGGGCTGTGTACAAATTGAAAAGAGATCAAGAGATGGGCACAGTAGCATGAGCCTATAAGACCAACACTCAGCAGCCTGAGGTGAGTGGATTGCTGTGAGTTTATGGCCAGCCTGGGCTACCAAGTGAGTTCAAGATCAGCCTGAAACCTTGTCTCAAAATGACAGAGGGAGAGAGAGAGAGAGAGAGAGAGAGGGAGAGAGAGAGGGAATTCTCTGCAGGAAGCTTTGTGTCTGGGCTCACACTGATGGCCCTGCACTGTGTCTCTTGCATGGTAACATATGGCTGTGTCCCTGAATCTGTGGCTGCTCATCTGTAGATGCAGTGGGCTCTTGGCACTGTCTCTGGAGACAGTGAATCAGCCCTTCACAAGGTCGGCATGCTGTGTGTCACCATCACAGTGAATGGTGGTAGCCCCTTCCCTAGAGTTGGTAGGCCCAGTTCATCCAGCAGTCATGGAAAGTGAGTCCAGGGGCTACATGGGAGAGTCTTGGGGATGGCCCTGCTGTACCAAGCCTGCCCTCCTGGACTGCACCACCTGCACCTTACACCAGACACTTGCAAACAAAGAAATATTTTGATTTTTATGCTGTTTCTTTCTTTGAGTAAATCTGCAACTGAAACACTTGAGGTGAAAAAAAATCAATATGAACATATGATTCAGTGTTATCTCTCAACTTTGATATACACAGACATTTGTAGATGTTTGTCAATGACCTTTTAGGGGAAAGAAAGTAAATACCAATGTGTGACATTTATCAGTAACGTTGCCTTAGAACATAATTTAGCAAAACTTGTGGACAGAATTTTGATCATTGAAAAACTTGATTATTATTGAAATCTCTGAATGCCTTGGTACTTAGTATCATGTTTTTTATTGAATTAAATTGTTATTGAATAGTGTAGTTTTAAGACCACTTTCTAATAGTATTATGTGATTTTTCATTTTCAGTAGACAGAAATGTAACTTGTGTGTGATCATACATCTGATGGTTATTTTTTGTCTATTTGTCCAACATACTATCTTTGAGCGAAAGGTAAAATGATGTATTTAAAAACATTCTTACAAGTTTATACTGTATTTTACTACCTTGTTTTATGTTACATTATAAAACATACAGAAAGATTTATCTCCTCTTTGAGCAAAGGATACAAAATGCAAAATACAGTTTCAATAAGAGACAATAACTAAAGTTAGACAATGAACCGATTATTCTGGGTTTTAGCTGGTATTTTATGTAGTAAGGATTTTAAAATTTGTTTCTTTGCTGTTTCTCTTATCCCAAGCATCATTTTGAAAATGTCATAACGCAAGCCTAAAATAATAAAATGGTAAAATACATGTCCTCTTGTGGTAGATTCTGTGCAATGAGACTCGAGAGCCGCCTGCTAGTCCTAAGCGTCCCTGCACCAAGGTTTATGACTGACTCCCACTGAGGTTTCTCTCACTGTGTCTAGCACAGTAATACAAGGCCATGTCCTTGGTTCGCAGGCTGCTCATCTGCAGATACAGCGTGTTCTTGCGGTTGACTCTGGAGATGGTGAATTGGCCCTTCATGGAGTCTGCATAGTTTGTGCTACCACTATCATACTTTTTTTTTATTTAAAAGAGAATAAAACAAAAGGGATCAGTACAGAGCAGATCAGAAGAGGACAACATAGGCAACACAGTACTTTACATTAAGTCAACAGGACATCAACAGTATCTAACGCCATATCTCTTACTCTGCTATAGTTGAGCATAGTTTCAATTACAATAATATCAAACATAACACAATAGTATAAAGGCATGTATATAGTGAAAGAATTCCAGGGCTTTCTGAACCGAATAACAGAGAATGATCAATGGGTATTATAATATCTCATTTTTGATAGAAAAGAAAAAAATTTGTTTGAACTATCACACATATTCAAATTCCAATGAGACACAATGTGGTAGACAGAACCAATGGCAATAGAACAAAAAAAAACATGGTAGGACTTCTAAGAAGGATAATATTAAATCAGCAATAGCTGTCATAATGTTTTCTTCAAAACAGCTGTTCATATCATCACGTATGATATAGTCAAACAA
>PVJX010022515.1:0-30451 GCA_004027295.1 Dolichotis patagonum
GCACCAAGGATATAAGAAGGCAGCATTTAATTTTTACAGCAGCGTACTGTTGGATCTTCACTTCACACCAGTGGACTGTTGCAGGATAATTACTCAAATGCAACAGTGCTGAATTTACAAAGAACTTAGTTTTTTGTTTTTCCATATCCATTTTAGTTCAAGAAAAGAAAGAAAAGAGTCAGACAGAAAGACTGAAAGACAAAAAAGGAAAGAAGAAGAAAGTACAACAAAATTTCAAAACACATCTATCAGGGGGCAACAATAGTACATTCGTTGTACAATGTCATACCCAAATGATTCACCCAGAGCACAAGACATCTACATTCAATTGTCCAAACAATATCAGCACAAATCTTTCTCTTCAGTGAACTCAGAGAAATCAGTAGTATATTTTTATATGCATATACATATGTTTTTCTTTCAGCACGGAGAGCTTAGTTTATGTATAATTTAGAAGTGGGAGGTACAAAGCAAACAAAACATCACATAATTGGTTACATGCATTGAGTCACATATTGACGGGCAGGCTAGTCTTGAACAGACTTGTGGAAACAAAAGAATTGTCTATTATAACATAGAAACACTCCAGGGAACAAGGGGAAGGGCCCTGAAAGAGTGAGCAGAGTTAAAAGCACTACCATATTATAGAAACACTCCAGGGAGGAGGCGCTTACAGGGTGAACAGAGCTAGAGGTGTCCTTGATAGGCCAGGGTACCTTATGGTACAGACAATTACCTTGACTCAGTGCTTCTCAGAGGTATGCAGCTGGGCTGTAGACACTGTCGAGGTCAACTGCATTCAGCAGAAACAGCAAAACAAAAGTTTAGTCAGAGACCTCTAATTGGTCATGAAATGCCTGTAAGTTTGCTATTTTATAAATGTGTTCTTACATTATACTTGTGCCACAACAGGATGGCCTTCAACTGAAAGCAATCCAAGCGCTTCAGCCTCCTGAGTGCTCCTGGGTGGTGTGTGCCACCAGGCCCAGCTTCATAATTTTTAATTTTAATAATGTGATTCATGTATGTCAGGGCCCAATCACCTCTGACAAGAGTTAGTCTTCAGATCTTAGAAGCAGAACCCAAAGTTTGGTTCCTTATTATGATGCTCTGCCCTTTAAAGAATTACTCAATTCACCCATGTTTGCTGTGACACAATTCACAATGGAATCAGCCTAGTTCCCATTAACAGATGAAAAGATTAGATATAGATATATAGATAGATATAGATATATAGATAGATATAGATATATAGATAGATATAGATATATAATGCAACGAAGTATTATCAGCTGTAAATGAAGTTATGCCATTTGCAGGAAAATAAACTAGAGATCATCATGTTAAGGAAAACAAACTTGACTCAGAAACATAAGTATCAAATGTTCCCTGTAATATGTGGAATCTAAAATAGGTGACATGACAGTATAAAAGAGAGTGGGGGTTTTGTTGTTGTTTTGAAACAGGGTTTCTCTGTGTGGTTCAGGCTCACTATTTGGCACAGGCTGTCTTCAAATGTATGGGCTTTGAATTTGTGGTGATCCTCCTGCCTCAGCCTTGTGAATGCTGGTATTATAGGTATGCACCACCACACCTAGACAAAAGGAAGGAAATAATAGGGGCAAGGGAGGGCAACAGGGAAGAGGGATACATTCAAAATATACACATTTGAAAACTCCACATTGAAAATTCATACATTTCAAAAATTAATAAGTACTAATGAATATATATATATATTAATAATCACATAACTCTACTAACTGTGGAGATACACCCTTGTAATTCCAGCTACTCAAGAGGCTGAAATAGGATAATTAAAAGGGCTTTTAGTTTGTTTTTGAAACAGGGTTGCACTATGAGTCCAGGTTGGCCTTGAATTCACTATGTAGGCCAAGCTGGCCTCGACCTCATGGTGATGCTCCTGCCTCAGCCTCCAGAGTGCTAGGATTGCAGCAAAAAGCCTAGTTGAGAACTGAAAGTTTGAGGCTAGATTGGATAATTTAGCAAGATCCTGTCTCAAAAAAAATGTTTTTAAAGACGAGATATCTCTCAATGACCCTTTGTTCAATCCCCAGTACAGAAAAGAAATAAAAAAGAATTACACTCAATTGAAGATTCCCCTCTTTCATCACACAGTTTTAAAAGCTCAGAGGCAAGAGTTAACCACACAGGGGAAAAGTGAAAGTCTAGAGAAATAAGTCTAAGATCCTAGCTTCAGGACCAGAAGTGGGGACATCATCTGGGGAAAAATTAGACACACACATTCTCAGACTAAACTAAACCCACTCCTACAATAACAGTGGGAAGCAATTAATATTTTAACAAACCCTTCAGGTATGGTTCTGGATTTCTTTTTGGTACCAGCAATCAAACTCAGGACTTCATGCTTGCCAGGCAGACACTATACCACTAAGCTGTATCCCAGCTCAGGTGTGATTCTGATGCAGGCTCTTTGTTAATTGCTAGTCTAGGAAAAATTTCACAGAGGAGATATTTAATTTGGCCTTAGAGGATTAATATTTTACTATGCAGAAAAAGGGAAGGGACACTAATAAATAGACGCTGATGAATAAACGTACAGAGATGTAAAAGTGAAATGCAAAAATGTGTTGCAGAAACACCACATAAACAAGAATATAAAAGAGAGGGATGGGAAATATGGACAAAGGTAAATTAGGGCTAAATTATAAAAAGTCTCAAATTTCGTATTGTGCAGTTCAAACTTTATTGTACTAAGGAAAAAAGTTTTAAAGCATGGGTGCGTGTCTTTTCTTGTTGCTGAGACAAAATACCTGACACCCACAAATTAAGTAAAAAAGGTTTATCTTGGCTTACAGTTTGTAGAGGATTCAGTCCATAGTTAGCTAGAACCAGGGCAGGATGGCCTGGCAGAGGAGAAACAGTTCATGGCAGGCAGCAAGCAGCCAACTGCCTGCAGCCTGCCTTCCATCTTTTCCTTTTGTTATATCCAGGGTGCAAGCCTTTTGGATGGCGCTGCCCACACCTAGGGTGCAGTTTCTGTCATCAATAAATCCATTCAGCCACTCCCAGAACTATACTAATTCCAAACAGTGGACTAATCTAATATCATACACCCTTAATCCCAGTGTCAAACAGCCTAGATCCAGCCAGCTCCAAAAACCCACCTAAGAACATATTAGGCTTTGGGGGGACATCTAGATACAACCACAACACTGTGTGACATGATCAGAACTTTATACAAGAATATACAGATATTCTTCATTTAATGACTTACCTGTTGAAGGACTGTTCCAATTTATGACCAACGTGCATTGTTTGGACTTACGACCCACTGCTCATACTTATTGTTAGATTTTTTTTCCCTTGGCACAGTAGAGAAGCAAGAGCAGAAAAAGGAAAAAGGCCTTGATTGCGGGAGCAGGAGGGCTGGAAAAGAGTGCAAGGTCCCTCTGAAGCAGACTAAGAAGCAGCCGGTTTGACGGAAACGGAGTTTAAAGGGGCGGGCAGAATGACCTATTGACAGCATTTTCAATACATATTGACAGTATTTTAAAGCCACTACTATATAGGACATGTGACAATGTGACCAGCAGGAAAAGATTTCAAAGATGATGGTCTTGACTGTTAGTCCACTGTAATCTAATCTTGCACATAAGGTTGATATATACTACTTTGAAAGGATCCACATTCTTAGACCCAGTGGTTAGTAGTACACTTAGTGAAATAAAGACAGTTGAAAAAATTGAAGCAATAATTAGGTACAACCTAGTCAATGATGCTAGTTCATTCAATATTCTTTGTGGCCCCTTTGGGGTCCCTGTAGGCCATATACTTCATTCAAGCCACTGAGTAGTAAATGAAAGAGTCCTGAGTCACTTTGATTGTGAATGTGATCCCCTCCAGCATATCCTCCTCCCCACTGCACAACTACCTATCAGTCTATGTTCCAGAGCAGTGGTTGCAAGCAGAGTTGCAATGTCCACTTTCATAAATGATTATGGAAAGTGAGCAAAAATATACTTTTGCAGGACATGGTGGTACATGCCTGTGATTCCAGCATTTAAGAGGCTGAGGCAGGAGGATTGTCATGAGTTTAAGGCCTGCCCAGGCTACATGTGAGTGAGTTCAAGGCTAGCCTGAACTACATAGCAAAACACTGACTCAAAAGAAAGAAAAAAAGGAAAAAACAAGACACTTTCTAGTTTTAAACCATTTAAATTTTTAAATTGTTTCAACAACATAATCTACTTTATCTTGATATGGATCTTATTCTAACACATCAAATTCTCAAAAATTAGGCAACATCTAGGCCTAATGAGAATGTGTGGAAATGGGTACTTTGAGAGTTTTACTAGTGGTAGTAATGATTGTTACAACCCTTTGGAAAAGTAATATGACAACAGACTATGAAAAGATAAAATAAAAGTGCATTTTTAAAAACTCAGATTCTATTTTTGGCAATGTGCCCTACAGAAATAAAAATACTTATTTGCTTAGCATATGTGAGGACCTGGGTTCACCCCCAGCAGAAAAAAAAAACCAAAGATAAGTAAAGTACGTGCCAAGTGACCAGATCAAAAATAAAAGTATTATTTCAAAAGAATGCTTGTGCACACTTGTAGTTACAGCACCCTAGGGGCAAAAGCAGGAGGGTCCAAAGTTCACTCAGCAAAACCCTGTCTCAAAAAGGGGGTGGGTACTGCAGGATACAGCTTAACATGAAAGCCCCTGTACCACACATAGGAAACAATTTACTTTTCTAAATATGGTTTAGCAATATTATGAAGTTCTATGCAGCTATAAAAAGCTTTTTTTTTAACTTCAGAACATTCACATGTTAAATGAAAACAAAACAAAAAAATCTATGCATAAGGACCTATAGACACTTAGAAAACTAAACAGTTTTACCCCCAAGTAGCAAGATAGTAAGTGGTAGTAATGGAATAAATATTGTTTCTCATTACATCTCTTTTTTCTTTCTTGTTTTTGAGACAGTCTTCTTATGTACTGTGGCTCAGGCCGCCCCTGTACTAATGTAGCTCAGGCTGGCCTGGAATTGGCAGTGATCTTCCTGCCTCAGCCTCCTGAGGGCTGGGATTACAAACCTGCCTGCCACACCCACCCTCGTTACATCTTGATATGATATTTTTTAAAAAATGGCGTTCAAAACTGACCCCAGTCTCTGGCGAAAGCAAGAGCCCACACCCAACTACTGAGCAACACCTCCAGTGCACATCTTGATATGCTTTGACATCCTTTACAATTTGTACAACTTACGAAACAAAAACCATCTGAAGCAAAACTAAGACGAAAAAAATCAAAATCTAATCTTGTTTGAGAGCTGTCTTCGCACAGTAAATTCAGCTTCACGGCCACTTGTAGGGGGCGGAGCTTCTGTACACCTGGCCACGCCTACTTCGTCTCACCAGTCTTTTCTAAAAGGCCTTACTTTAACGCATGCGTAATCAATTTAGTTTTCCATAGCCTCTGAGGGGCGCCGGGTAGCTTCGGATTTGACCCCGTCAGGCTACCGTCGCGGTGACCGGAACGGCACGTTTGCTTCCGGACCTCTCTTTTGCTTCCCCGTCCCTCCATCACGCTGCTTCCCTTCCCCCCTCCCGCTCCCTTTTCCCGTTGGTTTCGCTCTTTTGCCTTGAGGCCAACCCCTTAGTAGTGAGTCTGGGGTCTGCTTGGTGAAAAACCCTTTGTAGCTGGAGTAGGGAGGTGTGGGGAGTATTGTTAACTAAGGAATTTAGGAATCAAAAGCTTGTATGAGATGTTCTGTTTGTGAGAAGACGTTGGCCGAGCGTGAGAAGAAAGTCTTCCCTGAGAGGCAAGCGGGGCGGGGCTGAGCAAGGTTACGGGTGGGTTGGACGTGCCCCTAAAACGGGCGGCTCGGAGGTGGGAGGGACGCACCCTTAAAACGGATTGTACGAGGGTGGGGGCTCCCGAGGGTAGTGAAGGCGGTGAGGTCTCACCTTGCGGTCGAACGTTATTCTGGTGTGAGTTTTTCCTGTAACTGTACAAAAAAGGAGTTGAGACTAATGAGTTCTTTGGATTTTGGATGCTAGGTGACCAGATTGTATTGCTTTACTTTCCTTTGGGAGAACCTCTTGAGTGCAAGCTTGTGTGTACTTAAACATAATATCCATTTTGTTTTGTTTTGTGCTTTGGGTACTGGGGTTGAACCAAGGGCCTTATGCATGCTAATCGCGCCCACTACCACAGAGTTACACTCTCAGCGTGGTAGACTCTTTAAAAAGTGGATTTTCACGTAGAAACAAAGTAATATGAGAGAAACAAGTCGTTGAAAAACATCGAACTAGTAAATTACAAATCACCTCCCCCAGATAAGAGGGTTCAAGTTAAGCATATTATTTAGAGATAGTTATCTCAGACACTCAAAGAAATATTAGATCAAAAAAATACTTTACTTTGTAGATTGGTGCTTTTCAGTTTCCTGAAATGTTATTTTGAGCAATGATGTTTTCCATACAAACTTTTTTTTTTTTTTGTCTTGAGACAGAGTCTCTCTGTGCAGTTCAAGCTGACCTTGGACTCATTTTGTAGCCTAGGCTGGCCTTGGACTTATTTTGTAGCCCAGGCTGACCTTGAACTCGAAGCCCCCTGTGTCAGCCTCCCTGATTGCTGGGATTACAGGCATGCAACACCATGCCTGGCACCCTCTAACTTCTAAACTCTCTTATACAGGCCTGTTGGCTTATAGGAAACACTGAAAATGCCACAAAGTCACAGCATTGGCTTTTGGAGAATGGGGAGAAAAAACATAGACTGATTGAATAACAGTGGTGAAGCATGAATTTTTTAGGAAACTGAGATTCTCTGTTAGTTGTGGTTAATGACTCCAGAGTAATTTTAATTTCTTCTTGGATGTAAAGGACAAAATCATGTCTTCCCTCCCTGGGTGCATTGGTTTGGATGCAGCATCAGCTGCAGGGGAATCTGAAGAGATTGCAGAGCTGCAACAAGCAGTGGTGGAAGAGCTAGGTATTTCTATGGAGGAACTTCGGCAATTCATTGATGAAGAACTGGAAAAGATGGATTGTGTACAACAACGCAAGAAGCAATTAGCAGAGCTGGAGACATGGGTGATACAGAAAGAATCTGAAGTGGCTCATGTTGACCAGCTCTTTGATGATGCATCCAGGTAAGGACTAAGTAGGAAATAGGCAGAAATCTGTCCACTGCAGACATTTTTGAATATAATTAATCATGGCGTTATACTAAGTAGTTTCTACTAAGTACAGTTGTGTGGAACCTTACTCCTGCAAAGTTTATGGTCTGAAATCTGATCTTATAAGAATATATGTGTATATATATGTACATATATATACACACACATATATGTATATGTGTATATATTGCATTTTTTAAATCTATCAAAGAACAATGTGCCACTAACAGAAAATCCTAAATTTCTTCCTTCTTCCCTTATACTCTATTCTAGAACAGATGCTTTGTTTATAATCATCCAAGGACAGAGGATGTACCTATGGAACATTAGTTCCTTGAGCTGTGATGACGTTCAGTGACAAAATGCTTGTCTAGAAAGCACAACAAGGCCCTGGGTTCAGTCTGCTTGTACTGGGGGGTGCAGGTTGAGAGGCGTTCCTAAATCCTCTAGATTTGTCTTTGATGTCCTACATGTCACTTGAACTATAGTTTCAAGTAACAGCAAGGTAAATAATAAGATAGAAAGTATTGTACTTCAGGCTTGCTTTGAAGTTTTGAGGAACTAGTCTGCAAAACCAAACCACTGTTTAAAACATTTTTCTATAGGGAAAGGTTTTTGTTTTTATTTCTTGTCTTTTTGAGACAAGGTCTGGTTATACAGTTCAAGCTGGCCTTGAGCTCACTGTAGCCCAGGTTGGTCTCAAACTCACAATGATCCTCCTGCCTCAGCTTTCCTAGTACTGGGATTACAGCCATGTGCCATCATGCCTGGCTGGGAAAAGTATTCTAAATATGTAGCGCCCAATATTAAGAACAATGTGTACTTAAATAGATATATAAATTGTAATGGCTCGTCTGCTGGCTTTAACCTTTTCTACATGTGTTCTGATATTAGGGCAGTGACTAATTGTGAGTCTTTGGTGAAGGACTTCTATTCCAACCTGGGATTACAGTACCGGGACAGTAGCTCTGAGGATGAAGCATCTCAACCTACAGAAATAATTGAGATTCCTGATGAAGATGATGATGTGCTCAGTATTGATTCAGGTAAGAGATGAGGGTTTAGGTAGAAAAGTCTCAGGATTGAAGTAAAAATGCTAGAAGATGGAGAGATAGATGATAAGAGAAAGAAACAGTCACTAACTCCATATACCAGCCTGCTCAGAAAAAAAATGTATCCATGTTAATACCATAGATGTCCTCAATGTGCTGTACCCTGATACCTTTACCCACCTGTCCCCAGTCAGTGTAACCTCTATTTTAACTTTTCTTACCGGTCTTTATAGGTGCCATCATGTATGTATGTATGTATCTCCAAACAGTAGATTTTTCCGTTTTTTGGGTTTTTTTTTAGTTTTATCAAGATATTTACATATGAAATTTATCCATTTTAACTGGTGTGATTTGAAATTTAGTACATTTATATAGCAATCCAGTTTTAGAACATCACCCACCAAAAGTTTCCTGTGCCTGTTTATCATCAATGTCCACTGTAATCCCCAGCAACTATTGATATGTTTTCTTTCTCTGTATAAGTAGAGATATACAATATGCATTCTTTGTGTTTGGTTTCTGCCAATGTTTTCAAAGTACATTCAAGTTGTTGCATGTACCAGTAGTTTCAGTCTTTTGAAGGGGAATTATCTTCAGTTCTGTAGATGTACTCTGTGTTTTTATTCATTCCGTAGATGGTATGCATTTGGACTGTTTCTAGTTTTAGCTATTGTGAATAATGCTGCTATAAACGTTTGTGTGTATAAATCTTTTTGTGGGAATTATTCTAAGTGTATAACTGACTCCTCAGGAAGCTACCAGACTGTTTTCCAAAGTGTTTGTACCATTTCATATTCTCATTAACAAAGTATGAATGTTCCACTTTTCTCTGCATCTTTGCTATTGCTTGGTATTTTCAGTTTTTCACTGTAGTAGTTCTAGTTGGTGTTTGGTGGTATCATATTATCATTGTAGTTTACATTTCACTTGTGACATGATACTGAACATTTTTCATGTGCTTATTTGCCACTTGTATGTGTTCTTTGGGGGAAATAACTAAATCTTTTCCTTTCATAAAGCTGTCTTTTTATTGATTTAAATGATATTTAAGATGGGTGTGGTGGCACATGCTTGTGATACTAGCATTTGGGAGGCTGAGGCAGGAGGATCACCACGAGTTCCAGGCCAGCCTGGGGTACATAATGAGTTCAAAGCAGCCTGAACTACATAGTGAGACCCTGTCTTGTACACCCCCCACAGAAATAAAAGACATTTATGTACTCTACATACAATTATTTTATTAAATACATGTTATAATAATGTCTACCAGATATGCCTACTCTTTTTCTGTAGTAGTACTAGAGATTGTGCTAGGGCCTTGTACATACCATACTAGGTTAGCACTCTGTCTTTCATCTGTTTTCTTTTGGGGTTTTTTTAGGGGGGTAGTGTGGTTGAGACAGGGTATTGCTGTGTAGTTCAGGCTGGCCTTGAACTCACTATGTAGCCCAGGCTGGCCTTGTACTTGTCATGATCATCCTACCTCAGCCACCCCAGTTCTAGAGTTACATTTTCATTTTGTTGATGGTGTCTTTTAAAGAATAAAACTTAAGGGTAAATGCTGAGGGGTGTTTTAAATATGGCTACCCAGGCATCCCCATCAATTTGTTGAAAATATGTACTGTCCTTCAGGTAAAACCTTTTGTCAGCAATCAACTGATCAATATGGAGGTCTTTTATCATATTGACATAAACATTTGTCTCTGCCAGCACCACACTGTCTTAATTACTGTAGCTTTTTGGTAAATATTGGTATCAGCATAAGTCCCCCAGATTTATTTGTATTACATACACACTGCGTACAGATTTTACGGTCAGCTTATCATTTTCTACTCCAGAAAAAGAGACACAGTAAAGGATTTTTAGTAAGGACTATATTCACTATGGAAATCAATTTGGGGATTTTAATTTTTTTCACAATATTAAGTTTTAATCTAGGAACATGCCATATCTCTCCATTATTTTACCAAAGTTTCTTAGCCTTGCCTTTTTTTTGTTAAATTTTTATTTAATGAATGTGACTATTTTCATAATGTCATTGGATACACTTGAGTTTTGAATATTTACCTTATAGCTTACGATCTTACTAACATCACATAGTAGTTCTTAAAGTTTTTTCTTGGTCCCTTAGGACTTTTCTAAAACTAAATCATGGAAATAAAGTGTATTTTACTTCTTTCCTTCTGATTTGAATGTCTCATATATTCTGCATTATTACACCCACTAGAACATTCAGTACAATGTTAAGAAAAGTTTGGAGAACAGACATATTTCCTTTTTTGACTTTAGAGTGAAAGCATTTGATTATTAACCACATACTTTGATGTTAATTATCAGGTTTTTTGTAAATGCCCTTTATCAGGTTGAGGGAGGTCACTTTTCTAGTTTGTTGGGAGTTTTTATAATTTCTTGATTAGATTTTGGTTGGAGATTTTTTTTGTTTGGCTGGGGTTTTTGGTTTTTTGTTTTGTTTTGGGGGGTTTTTTGTTTCTTTTGAGCGAGGTTGTCAGCTGCTTTGTCTACGTCTTCCTTATAGATAGCTTTTGTTCATTTAATAGGTTGTGTCACCTGGGTGTGATAATATACACCCATAATCCCAGCATTGTAGAGACTGAGGGAGGATTGCAGGTTTGAACCCAGCCAAGGCAATTTAAGCAGCAATAAGACCCTATCTCAAAATGGGAAGAGGGGAGATGTAGCTCAGTTCAAAGGCTCTTAGTACCTAGTAACCTCCTCCCTTCAAAAAAAGAGAAAGGTTATATTATAATAATTTGGGGAGATATTAAACCAATTTTGTTTTGGTCTTGATGTAATAGTTTCTTTTTATGTGGTGTTGAAAGTGATTTGCTAAAAGTTTGTTAAGAATTTGCATCCATCTGTCCTTCCATTCTTTGTTCCTTCCTTTCTTTCTTTCTTTTTACTTTGAGGCAGGGTCTCACTACATACATAATTCTGGCTGGCTTTACTGGCCTTGAACCACAGCAGTCCTCTTGCCTCAGCCTCCTGAGTGGTGGAATTACAAGCCTGTAATTCTACCATGGCTAACTTCTTTTTTTTTTTTTTTCTGGTACCGACAATTGAACTCATGACCTTGGGCTAGCCAGTCAGGCGCTTATGCCGCTGAGCTAAATCCCCAGCCCTTTTTTTTTTTTTTTTTTGGTACCAGGGATCAAACTCACGACCGCATGTTTGCAAGGCAGACACTTATGCCACTGGGCTAAATCCCTGGCCCATGGCTAACTTCTTATATAATCATTTAAAGCGTAATGTTCCCTTTAAGCATCATTTTTTAAAATTTTCATTGTTTTTTTGACCAAGGCTTTTTTTGTTGTTGTTTTTAGTACCGGGGATCGAACTCATGACCACGTGCTTGCAAGGCAGCCACTTATGCCGCTGAGCTAAATCCCCGGCTCTGACCAAGGCATTAGTTAGAAATCTGTTATTTGATTTCCATATATATGGGAATTTTCCAGATTTACTTTTGTTGGTAATGTTTAATTTTGTTGAAGTCAGAAAATAATTTTTTCGATATCATTCCTTTTAAATTTATTTAGACTTTGTTTTGTTTTGTTTTTGCTTTTGAACCCAGAGCCTTCCCACTGAGCTAGTTTGAGACAGAGTCTCATTCATTTGCCCAGGCTGGGCTCAACTTTGTGATCTTGCTACCTTAGCCTGGGATCCCAGAGATATACCAGCACATCATGCCAAGTATTGCTACTTTTGATGTACTGATACTTTGTGTAGGAATGTTACTTTGGAATGCTGGTGATTTAACCTAAAGCCTTTATATAGGCTATGCAAGTACTCTAACAATGAGCTATATTTCCATTCCATTTTAAGTTTTATTTTTGAAATAGAGACTCATTAAATTGCCTAGGTTGACCAAAAACTTTAAATCCTTTAACCTCAGCCTCCCAAGTAGCTGGCAAGCAACACCACCACATCTAGGATTATTTAAAATTTTTTCTAATTCACTACTGTGAGAGAGAAAAGCCTTTTTTTCCCCACACTATCCTTTTATGATTTTAGCATTGAGATATCAGTGACTTCATAGAAAAAAATAGTATTTCCTTTTCAGATTCTTTGAAAATGTTCACAAAAATGAAATTATTGGGGCCAAAGATCTAGCTCAGTGGCATAAGTGCCTGCCTGGCAAGCATGAGGTTGTGAGTTCAATCCTTGGTACCAAAAAAAAAAAAAAAAGAAAGGAAAAAAGAAAAATGAAATTATCTTTTCCTTGGATATTTGATAAAATTTGCTTATAAACCCATTTAGGTGTTTATTTTCCTTTTTTTTTTTTTTTTTTGTTTTGTTTTGTTTTGTTTTGTTACTGGGGATGTAACACAACCTCGTGCTTGCCAGGCAGGCGCTGTGCCGCTGAGCTAAGTCCTCAGCCCCTTTGTTTATTTTCTTTATGTGAGGCTTTTCTAGTGTATATCAAGTCAGTTCTGGCAGTTTGTAATTTTCTAGTAGTTTAGCCATTTTGTCTTTAAGTTTTCAGTTTACTGGAATAAAAATTCTGAGCTGGGTACAATGGCACATGCCTGTAATCCCAGCACTTGGGAGGCTGAAGCAGGACTGCTCTAAGCTTGAGGCCAGCCTGGGCTGCAAAGTGAGTTCAAGGCCAGCCTGAACTGCAGAGTGAAACCTTGTCTCAAATAAATAAATAGATAAATAAATAAATAAATAAATAAATAAATAAAATCTGCTTCTGCTTTTAGCTGAGCTTGATTTTTAATTCAGATCTTTGACAGGAATTATTATCTTGAACATTTTTACTGTCTTCTATTCTTCCTTACTCTCTGTTCTGCCCTTAAGTGTTAGGTTAGTGACATGTTCTGTAATTAATACCTGTAACAAATTTGTCTAATGCTCAAGCCTAGTTTTGTAGTGACCCTCTTCAGACCTAAGTATGATACTTAAAGATGTTCATTATAACATTGTTATACTCTCCTAATACTTACCGATAAAAAATTAAATTAAAAATATATGAAGAGATGGTGATGACTAGCATATTTAATATACATCATATGATCTGTGGAATTATGTATGTATTCATTAAAAAACAAAAAGACAAACATAAATGAACCTATAGCACATTTTTGTTAAGTGAAATATCCAGTCATAAAAAGACAAATACTGTGTGTTTCTATTTATGTGATATATCTTGAATAGTCAGATTTCACAAAGACAAAAAGTTGCATCTCTGATGATCTAGGGACAGGGAAAATGAGAGTTAATTGTTTATGGGTAAAGAGTTTCTGTTTTAGGGCTGGGGATTTAGCTCAGTGGCGTAAGCATCTGCTTGGCAAACACAAGGTTATGAGTTCGATCCCCGGTACAACCCCCCAAAAAAGTTTCTATTTTAGAAGATGAAAGTTCTGGAGATAGTGTATAACAATATGAAGACAGTACCATTGAACTATATGCTTAAAAATGATGAGGAATGGATAGCTTATGCTGTGTGTATTTCACCTCAATTAAAAAAAAATAGACAAAACAAGTCAGGCCGGGCAGCACACATCTACAGTCCCAGCTGTCGGAGAGGCTGAAGCAACAGGATCACAAATTCAAAGTCACCTTGGCCAATTTAGCAAAATAGTGTCGCAGAGTAAGACAGGTTGGCAATGTAGTGCATTGGTCCCTGTGTGTACTACCTACTACTGCCCCCAAAAAGCAACATAAAAACTTCATGTTGATGATCAGTGAAAAGACAGAAAAAGGGGGAGACTACATTTACTTACACTTAGAGTCTATCCTTGGCGAAAAAGAAACTGATAATATTGGTTGTTTCTGAGAAAGTAACTAGAAGCAGAGATAGGCAGGAGACTGAATCTTTTACTGAGTGTACACACAATGATCCTCCTACCTCAGCCTCCCAAGTACTGGGATTACAGGCAAATTCCACATGATTTTTTAAAATTAATGATACATAAAAATTTTCACATTTATGGAGTTCTAGTTGATATTTTAATACATGTATACATTGTGTAATGTTTAAGTCAGGATAAATATCAAATATCATTTAGGTGAAAATATTTTTTAAAATGTTTTTAATAGCTAGTGGAGGGGCTGTGGTGTTGCTCAAAGTTAAGAGTGTATCATTAGGCTGTATGAGGCCTTGGTTCAGTCCTCGCCACCACATCCCAAAGTACATAACTTACTTGTCATTTATAGTCACCGTGCTGGATAATAGAATGCCAGAACTTTTTTTCTCCCATCTAACTATATAACTTGGTACCTGTTTATCAGTCTTACCCATCCTCTTGTTTCCTGTTCTCCCTAGCCTGTGGTAAATACCGTACTTTAGTTCACCTATTTAGTCCACACAAGTAAAATCATGAGGTACTTGTCTTTCTGTGTATGGCATTTTTCACTTAATTCCAATTCCTGTTGTGGCAAATGAGAGAATTTAACACTTAAAAAAAGAAGAAGAAGAAGAAGAAGAATAGGGTCTCACTATGTAGTTCAGGCTGGTCTTGAACTTGCAGTGATCCTCCTGCCTTAGCTTCTTGAATACTGAGATTATAGGCATGCATCACCATGCCTAGCAAAAATTTAATACTTTTTAATGACTATTAGTAGTCTGTTGTGTATGTGTGCCACATCTTCTTTATCCAGTCATGAGTTGATGAACACTTGATTTGTACTTCTTGGGTATTGTGAATAGAGCTGTAATAAACATGGAGGTACAGCTGTCTTCAAGATACTGATTTAATTTCTTTTGAATATCTACCTGTTGGTGACACTCCTGGATGATATGGCTATTTGAATGTTTTTTTAAAGCCAAAAAAAAAAAAAAAACCTCTGCAAAATTAACTCGTTACTCAAATATAGGACAGATGTTTTTGTTTTTGTTTTTTTGTGGTGCTGAGACTTGAACTCAGGGACACTTTACCCCCAGGCTATATTACCCAGGCCCTTTTTAAAAAATTTTTTTTGAAATTGAGTTTTGCCAAGTTGCCCCAGTGGGACTCAGACTATCAATTCTCCTGCTTCTGTCTCCCTTGTAGCTGGAATTACCCAGGTGTGCCCCTAGACCCAGTTTAAGGCATGTGTTCTGAAGCCTTGTCCACTTCATAAAATTATTCATGTCATATTTATTGTTCTTTGAGAAAATATACACATATACATGGTGTGTTTGTTTCCTCCAAGATTGAATTACCAAATAAGTGATTTTGTATCCTGACTTTTAAGACACAGTATGTCATTACTGCATGTTATTAAAGGATCCTTTCTGAACTTCATTTGGCTATATGATAGTTTATTTAATTACTTTGTTATTTTAGGACATTTACATTGCTTTTTTGAGGGGATTTTTTTCCTTGATGATATCTTCTTGGTTGTTTTGTTTTTTAAGACAGGGTATCATTATGTAGTCTAAGATGGCCTTAAATTTGCTGTAAAACACACTAAGTCGGGCTGGGGATTTAGCTGAGTGGCATAAGTGCCTGCCTGGCAAGCGCAAGGTCGTGAGTTCAATCCCCAGTACCAAAAAAAAACAAAAAACAAAAAAAAAACTAAGTCTTCTGGAAAAAAGAATAGGTAGAACTCTTGAAGACTTTATGAACAAAACTGCAATTGCATGAGAAATATTACAAAGACCAACAATACGGAGCTCATCTTATTAAAGGGTTTATACAGCAAAAGAAGTCATCAGCAGAGTAAAGAGACAGCTCACAGAGTGGGAAAAAATTTTAGCCTAGACTAGTTTTAGACTAGTACCTAGAACATACAAAGAAATAAAAATAGTCAGATTCCCCAAGTTTAAAGACTCAACCCAAAAATGGGCATGTGAGAGTAATACATATTTTTCAGATGAAGAAATACAAACAAGTAAATATGTGAAAAAATGTTCAATATCACTAGTCATTTGAGAGATGCAAATTAAAATGACACTGAGATTCCACCTCCAGGAAGAATGGTTGTTACCAAGAAATCAGCCAGTAACAAATGCTGGCAGGGCTGGGGGGAAAAAAGAATCCTTCTCCACTGTTGGCCAGAGTGCAGACGACTGGTGCAACCACTATGGAAATCAATATGGAGATTTCCTCAAAAATCCAGGGCTAGAGGTTCCATTTGACCCAGCTATTCTCCTTGGTATCTTCCCAGAAGAATTCAAAACATCATACCACAGCAGTATATGCTTACCCATGTTGTAGCAGCACAGTTTGTAAGAACTAAATCTTGGAAACAACCCAAATGCCCATTAACCAAAGAACAGTTAAAAAATGTATGGGTTTTTTTTTAATGGAATGCCAGTCTGCCATAAAAAGGATACACTGGAGAAATTTATAGCTAAATGGATGTACCTAGAGACCATACTCTTTAAGTGAAAGAAATTGGACACACACGTGTTTTTAAAAAAATCCTTGCTGTGTAGCCTAACTGGCCTAGAACCCCAATCCTCTTGTCTTATTCTCCCCTTAGTGCTGGGGTAATAGACACATGCCATCTTATTGTTTTTTTTTTTTTTTTTTTGTGGTACTGGGGATCAAACCCACAACCTTGCGCTTGCCAGGCAGGGGCTTATGCCACTGAGCTAAATCCCCAACCCCTATCTTACTGTTTTTTATATTTAAATGTATGTTCTCAATCTCTGAAACTGTACTAATATCATAGCTGTTAATTGCATGTGCCCATCAAAACCTAAATTAATAAAATGTGAAGAGTAATGTAGAAAGAACTGTGTTACCAGGTAGCTCATTCTAAAATGGCTTGCCAAATAATCATTCAGTACTCAATTTGAGGTTGCTCACTTCTCTTTCTGGAGTTGGATTCAAAGTTGTCATCTCAAGCAAAGACGTAAACAAAACAAGCAAAAACCAGTGGCAAGGTTTATTTAAACAAGTAAAAGTAAAGCATGAGGGAGAAACTGGCTCTTGAGAATGAGCTTGGGCTGAGTAAAAGAGGGAAAAGTAGGATAAAAGAACACCCTGGAAAAAACAGGGCAGGCTGTCATGGGAAAAACCAGGATAGCAAGTTCTTCTTGGCGTTTGTGTCCTTTTATACTGTCCAAATCAACATAGGAGAACTTCTGCATTTGCGTCCTGAGAGAATGCTGACATCCCACACTATAGGCTGACATCAAGTCCAGACCATCCTAATTCTTGAGTTCTCGCAAGAAGTCCATCCACATGCTAGACTTTAGAAACTGTTTTGCGCTGCGTCCCGGGATCTTGTATTTAACAGGTCGCAGCCAATTTTGCCTTCCCCTAATCTCCTGTCTCATTATGTTTACATCGAGATGTCTCCCCACAGCCTCTTCCACAGTGCTCAGAGGCAGGACTTTCTGGAAGGTACCTAGATTATAGAGGCATTATGGCTGGTTTGCTCTTACGAGATGGGCTCACAAGAAGGGGATCACTAGGGCGTAACCTGGAATGATGTATCTCCCCTTCCAACTCTTCTGTTTGTGGTCTTTTTTTCTGTCTGCCATGATAGGAACAGCCTTTCGTTCACTCAGGACCTTCAACTGTGTGGCCAACCATACAAGGACTGAAACTTTTAAAACCATGAGGCAAAATAAACCTCTTCTTTAGGTTGCAGATGTCATATTTTGTCCTAGTAACAAGGAAAGTGACTAACACATTTTACAACATAACAGTAAAAAGATAAGCTGGGCATGGTGGCGTACACTGGTAATCCCAGCGTTCAGAGGCTTGAGGCAGAAAGATCTCTGAGTTCAAGGCCATCCCGCCTACATAGGAGTTCAAGGCTACCCTAAACTACATAGCAAGACTGTCTCAAAAAAATCAAAATAAAAAGATAATCCAGATGCAGGGCACAGGCCTGTAATACCAATACTCTGGAAGACTGAGGCAAGAGGATCACAAGTTCAAGGCCTGGGCAATTTAGTGACTTATTAAGACCCTGTTCCCCCAAAATATTAAGGGCTAAAAATGTGGCTCAGTCCAGAGGCCCTGGGTTCAGGCCCCAGTAGTACAATAAATATATAAATATTTTTAAAAAACAGTAACTGGGCATGGTAGTACATGCCTATCATCCCAGTAAGGCAAGGCTGAGGCAAGAGGATCATGAGTTTTAGACCAGCCTGAGCTACACTGTAAGTTCAAGGCCAGCCTGGACTACATAGTGAGACCCTGTCTCAAAAACCAATAACAACTGTTGGTAAGAATATGGAGAAATTTGAACCCTTATAAATTGCTTTTGGGAATGTAAGATAGTTGTAGCCATATTGGAAAGCAATCTTTCCAGTTCTCAAAAGATTAAACCTAGAGCTCAGGATGATGGTATGAACTTGTAGTCTCACCACTCAGGAAACTGAGGTAGAAGGATTCCTTGAGCCCAAAGTTAAACCAACATGTACAGCACAGCAAGACCCAGTCTCAGAAAGAAAAGTGATGAAGTGCTTATACATGCTACAACATAAATGAACCTCATCTGAAGCACATACAGTATGCTGCTGCTTTTCTCTCTCTCTCTCTCTCTCTCTCTCTCTCTCTCTCTCTCTGTGTGTGTGTGTGTGTGTGTGTGTGTGTGTGTGTGTGTGTGTGTGTGAAATGTTCAGAACAGGCAGACTCATAGATACAGACAATCATTGGTTGCCTGGATTGCCAGGAGGGAAAAGGGGACTCACTGCTAATAGGGATGGGCTTTCTTTTTGGAATGAAGAAAGTATTCTGGAATTAAATAATGAAGATTGTTGTACAATTTTATGAGTGAGTGAAAAGCATAGTGTGTCATTAATTCCCCTTAAAATACTCTACCTGTTTTTCTGAAGCAGTTCTGGAAGTCCCCTTTTGTGAGTGTTTTTAGATGTTCCATTGTCGCTATCTTGATGTTCAGAATTAAGTTAAAATGTTGAACTTTCATGGTCACTTTAACTTTGGGAAGAGCCAGAAGTCAGGCAGTGCCAGATCTGGTGGATAGATAAGCTGAATAAGGACATGCTACAATATTTTTATGAGCCTGCATTTCTCTTGGCTAGCATACCTCAGAAAGACAGTGACAAAGAGAACTTCCAGAACTGATTCAGAAAGAGCAAGGGGATAAGTCTGTTAAAAGTGACAGAGAAGGCCAGGTGTGGTGGTGCACACTTATAACGCCTGCCTTTGGGAGGCCAAGGCAGGAGGATTATTGTGAGGTTGAGACCAGTCTCAGATACATGGCAAATTCAAGACCAGTCTGAACTACATAATGAAACCCTGTCTCAAAAAAGCAAAACAAAAAAGCTAGGGGAGGCCTTTGAGGAATATAAATGGCAGTGTGTCTGAAGAATGGATTTATGCTATGTGCATTACAACAATTAAAATGTTAACTTTAATTCATTGAAATTTAGAATTTATTTCCTTAGGTGGACTAACCTCATTCCATGTACAGGGCATTTCTGTCAATGTGGGTAGTTCTGTTGGACAGAGCTATTAAAGAATAAACATTTCAGGACTGGGGATATAACTCATTGATAGAGTACTTGCTTAACATGTATGAGGCCGTGGATTCAATCCCCAGTATAGGAGGAAGAAAAGAAAAGAAATACTTGAGCTCTAGATACAGCTTAATAGTAGAGCACTTACCTAATATGTGCAAGGTTCGAGTTCAGTTTCTAGCTCTGAAAAAATAAACATTTGGTTTAATTCATTAGCCATGTCTAATTTTATTAAAGTTGTACAAATGATTCATATATAAATTATTATAAAACTTTAAATCTGTATTAAAAACCCAATTTTCCATAGACTTATCACCTTAGTACCTTATCCAGAAGTATGTACTGTTAGCAGTGTGGTAGTGCTTGCCTATAGTCCCAGCACTAAAGGATTTGGCAAGTTCAAGGCCAGTCTGGGCTGCATAGTGAGTTCAAGGTCATGTCGCTAAGAAAAAACTAAGCACTGTCACACTGTGTATCTTCCCAGACTGTTGAGTACTTTTATAAGTGTATATTCTATATTTAGATTGTTTTCCATTGCTATTAATAATGTTTCTATGGTAATGTTTTTAAGTAAGTTCTTGATTTCTTGGAAACTCCTATGCGTAAGTCTCTGACACTTATTTGAGTTCTTCTCTTCCACAGGTGATGCTGGGAGCAGAACTCCCAAAGACCAAAAGGTGAGATTGGGTGGGTAAAGGAAGGTTGAAAGATACGCAGTTGAAAATGGGTGAAACTAGGCTGGTTGTAGAGCTTAGTACTAGAACACTTTCCAAATATGCAAGAAGCACGGAGTTTAATCCCCAACTTTGCAAAAAAGGAAAGAAAAAAGAAAAAGTCAAAATGGATGAAACTTTTGACTTGACCGCTTGTTTAGTTTAGTCACCAACACATTGACCCCGTAATCAGCCCTGTTAGTTACAGTCCTCTCTAATAGACATTACAAGAATGTAAAAGGAGGGCTGGGGATTTAGCTCAGTGGTATAAGTGCCTGCCTGGCAAGTGTGAGGTCGTGAGTTTGATCCCCAGTACAAAAAAAAAAAAAAAAAAAAGAATGTAAAAGGAAGGCAAAGTGTAGTGATATACACCTGTAATTCCAGTACTCAAGACTGAGGCAGGATTGCTGCAAGTTAGAGGGCAGCCTGTGCAACAAAGTGAGTTCAAAGGCAGCCTGAATTGTGTAGCAAAACTGTTTCAAAAAATAAAAATTAATTTAGTTTATTTTAAGCACTGCTAGAAATCTCGCCCAAGGCCTCACATATATTAGGCCAGCACTCCACCACCACCCCTAGCCTTTTCAAATTGTTGTTAACCCCTGCTACTAAAACTTGTTTCCCTCATCTACTTTCCTATAGCTCCGTGAAGCTATGGCTGCCTTAAGAAAATCAGCTCAAGATGTCCAGAAGTTCATGGATGCTGTGAATAAGAAGACCAATTGTCAGGATCTTCATAAAGGTTAGGGCTAAGGATAGGGAGATGAATTCTCACAGGGATTTTATGGGTAACTGGTTTTGCTTTAGAATTGCAATCTCCTTTTCCGATTCTTCTGGTTTGTTTGTTTGTTTGTTTTGTTTTTTGGTGATACCAGGGATCGAACTTGTGCTTACCAAACAGGGGCTTACACCACTAATGTAAAGCCCCAGCCCCTGATTTCTTTTAACACCATATACTATATGTCCAAGGTCAATATAAGATTATTTGTGATTTTTGTTTTCCTTGTCTGATGTTTGTTTTGTTGTAATATACCAGACCCATTGTCCTTATTATTTGTCAAATTCCAATTATACAGCAACTGATTTTCTGATCTGTAATGGTATTATCTTGATACCACTCATTTATTTACGAATTTATTATTTTTGTGGCACTGAGGATTGAACCCAGGGCCTTTGTTCTGAGCTACATCTCCAACCTCTTTTTATTTTTTAGAGATAGTTTCATGAAATTATCCAGGCTTCACTCAAACTTGTGATCCTTCTGCCTCAGCCTTCCAAAGTGCTGGGATTATAAGCATGTACCACCATACCCAGCTATCTTAGTCCTTTTATTTCCCTTCATTTAGGCTATTTCCATGCTCTTGAATACTACATCCAGAAAAAAAATAGGGAGAAAAAAGTTAATTCAGACTATTATAAAAAGGTCTGGGAAAAGCTTTATTTGTAGAACAGGGAAAATGTTTTATAGCATTTAATGAGTGTTAGTTACCATTGTTAATAAGGAGTGGTAAACACTGGGTTGAAATGAGATGCTTTTGAATTGTGTATGAACTTCAGGTTTCTCCTGTTAGCTTAAACTGTCAAAGTTTCTGTCTTGTGTTTTTGCCTTTGGCCAGGTGGGCAGCAGAAGTGACTAATACTATAACTGGTGTATTTACTGTCCTGCTGGCTATCCAAACTGTGGCACTTTACTTTCTTCCATAGGAACCTTCAGTCACATGTCTGGAGAGCTGAGCAAAGATGGTGACCTGATAGTCAGCATGCGGATTCTGGGCAAGAAGAGAACTAAGACATGGCACAAAGGCACCCTTATTGCCATCCAGACAGTCGGTATGTTCCAGCTACAGGAAGCCCTAATGACAGGCAAACTGTAGGTCTCTTGTTGATTGATTCTTTTCCCCACAGCCTTCCTTTTATCCATCATGTGGCAGCCAGGACTTACATAGAAACTGACAGTTTTTTTAAATTTTTTTTGTCTTTCCCTTTTACTCAGGGTCAGCAAAGAAATACAAGGTGAAATTTGACAACAAAGGAAAGAGTCTGCTGTCTGGGAACCATATTGCCTATGATTACCACCCTTGTGCTGACACCCTGTATGTGGGCAGTCGAGTGGTAGCCAAATACAAAGATGGGAATCAGGTCTGGCTTTATGCTGGCATTGTAGCGGAGACACCAAACGTCAAAAACAAGCTCAGGTACCTGGAAGGAGGATTGTAAAGGGAGTAAAGGTTGGGAGCACAACACCTGCCCTATCCATAACAGTCTAGGTGTCACAGTTAGCTTGTGTGTTTTTAGTTCCAGTGACCAGAAAACCCTTGTCATAGGCTTAAAAGATAAGTTAGTGGCTAGAAATTTCTTTGTCCCAGGAATCATATGGTGACCTTTGTGCATCCCTAGCCCCTTCTTTTCTCAAAGAGAAAACTAGGAGAGCAAGCAAGATTGATGAATGATTGATTGGGGATTTTGAATATGGAATTCACAGAGAAGACAGAAAGGAGAGCCTATATAGTTGACAGCTAGTAGGAATAGAGGAACAAAAATGACTGTTCTTTTCAAAATGGGAATATATTAGTGAGATGAAGGAAAAATTCCTATTCTTTGGGTGAGAAGAAAGAAAATAGACCAGAATGTCTTCTGTGGGGTGTGTCCAATTTTCCAGAGGAGTAACTATGATAAAATAATTTCTTCAGGTCATGTTAAATATAACTCCCACATTATTTAACTATCACTCTTCCTTCGCAGATTTCTCATTTTCTTTGATGATGGCTATGCTTCATATGTCACACAGTCAGAATTGTATCCCGTTTGCCGGCCGTGTGAGTACCCTTAGCTCTATCAAGTTTCCTTTTTTGCCTTGTATTTCTGCTTCAGATGCCCAGTTGAAAAGCCCTAGCGTTTTAAGTGTCCTACTCTTAAAGAGTGTAAGTTTGATGTTCTTTGGGAGATAGACTACTATTGTTCTCCTTTATGGCCTGGTCTTTGTAACGAGTAAAATACTAGAAGGTCATGGCTGATACTGGATAGGCTATTCATATTATAGATGTGTTTTGATTTCATTTCTGAGTGATTTAGATTTGAAAAAGTATTACTACTTTCCTAGTCTGATGTTTCACTTGACATTTCTATAAATCTGTAGTCCACATAATGTTTCCTAAAGAAGCTATGCCAGGCAGAGATTCATAGTGTCCTCTACAGTTGGCTTGGGGACAGATTCCTGGAAGTAACTGCTTTTAATTACAGAAGAATCAGCTAACACTGCTGTGTTACATATTCAGTAACCCTAAAAAATCTAAGGAGAGAAGGACAAATTTTCTTTCTAATTCCATGGTGTCTTGCAATAGCTTTTGTTGGGCTGGGGATATAGCTCAGCAGCTCAGCGCCTGCCTGGCAAGCGTGAGGTCTGAGTTCAATTACCAGTACCAAAAAAACACCCAGAACTCCAAAAATGTATTTCTGTCTCCAGTAGCTTTTGTTCACCATTAGACTTATACCAACAAATTAAGAAGGATATCCTTTTGAATTTTTATTCCCATTTGTATGAATGAGTGAGTTATCTATTATTTGTGGCTTAATATTTACTTGATTGGTGTGTACATTTATTTATTAGGTTCAGTACTTAAGTACTCTTGGTTTTGCTTCCCTTGAGGTTATGATTTCTTTATTTTTTTCTGTATCTCAATTTGAAAAATATCAAATGTGTCCCTGTCCCCCTGTTGCCCAGTCACAAAACTACCTGCCCTCTCTCAGCTCTCCTTCTTCCTTGGGATAGTGCAAAAGACTTGGGAGGACATAGAAGACACTTCCTGCCGAGACTTCATAGAGGAGTATATCACTGCCTATCCCAACCGTCCCATGGTGCTTCTGAAGAGTGGCCAGCTTATCAAGACTGAATGGGAAGGCACCTGGTGGAAGTCCCGAGTTGAGGAGGTGGATGGCAGCCTTGTCAGAATCCTTTTCTTGGTACTGTTTTACCCTAGAATTTTGGAGGCAGAGTGGGATTAGGGAGATGACATAAGAGACAATAATGAGGGGCTAGCTGAGTGTGTTAGTGTACACCTATAATCCCAGAACTCAGGAGGCTGAGGCAAGAGGAACACTGCAAGTCCAGAGCCAGCCTCAGTTATATAATGAGTTCAGAACCAGCATGAACTACGTAACAAGATCCTTCTCAAGAAAATAATAGTAAAATTAAAAAAAATAATGCTGGGCATGGTGGCACACATCTATAATCCCACCATTTGGGAGGCTGAGACAAGAGGGTCACTGCAAGTTTGAGGCCAATCTAAACTACCTAGTTCAAGGCCAGCCTGAACCACATAGTGAGACGCTGTCTCCAAAAAATGTAAATTAAAAGTAATGTGTTAAATGAAGGGATTTTTAAAAAAATTTTTTTTAAATAAATATAGATGTAGCTTCTTGGTAGAGCACTTATATAGCATACCTGAAGTCCTAAGTTTCATCTCCAGCAGTGCAAAAAAAGCAGTAAGGAGGATTATTTTATTTTATATCTATTACATAGCTTTCTTGTTTCTTACCCTTTTATCTGTCCTTACTGCTTTGGTCAATTTTTACATGTCCTTCTTTTCTCTTTTTGTTCTTCTGCAATTGATTGTTGAAAGTTTTTATTGTGCTACTGAATTTTATTGTGCTACTAATCTACATGGTTTTGGCATACACACACATATCATGCACACCCTGAACTATTTACATTGTGTGTAAGTACAGGGAAAGCAGCTAGTTCCATTTTTCCCATGGGTTTCAGTTTGTGTACAATAATAGGGCAAAGAAGATGACTTAAGGAATTTAAATAATGGGAACTGATGCTGTTAGCACTTAGAATGTTTCTGTTGCCACCTTCTTTATGCCACCTTCTTTATGATATTTCAAATTTTGTAGATGAGAACCAAGTATGGTGGCATGCCTCTAATCTTGGCACTCAAGAGGCAAAAGCAGGAGGATTGCCTCCTGTGTAAGACCAGCCTAGGCTACATAGCGAGATCCTGTCTCCAAAACAAACAAAATTTGCAAATGAGAAAAGGGCAAGAAATGGGAAGGGGTGAAAAAATTAAGATGTGTTTTATATATGTATCAACTCCTCACAATGAATGTTTCCATTGTATACTAAATTTTCAAAAAACAAAGAATTCTTTAGTCTTAATGAAGATACATATTTTTCTTTTTTATACTGGTGCTACCTATCATGGAGTTTGGCACATAAATATATTGAGTAGATAGTGAGTTTGAGGCACATCAGGGAGATTTTCCAGAGATGCTACATTGTCTATAATATTCTCCACAAGTAACAGGATAGATTCTAACCATTAACTTATTTCTCCCTGCTCTCCTTTCCTTCCTCTCAGGATGATAAAAGATGTGAGTGGATCTATCGAGGCTCTACACGGCTGGAGCCCATGTTTAGCATGAAGACGTCCTCAGCCTCGACACTGGAGAAGAAGCAAGGGGGACAGCTCAGGACACGTCCAAATATGGGTATGTCCTGAAATATACCAGGAGAGGGACAAACAGGCAGACCAGCAAAGATGATTATATACAATGACTTTGTTTACCAGGGTGACACTGCCAACTTACTGGAAACAGGACATGCGCGCTGCGTTTCCAGTGCTAGTGATGGATTCGTGGTGCTGGCTTAGCGCAGGGAGGTGGTAGTTACCTTTGTTAGGTACATAACTGCTGCTTGGTCTTTCTTTTCTTTTGCTTTCATCCTAGTTTTGTTTCTTTATGTTCCTGTTATACTTTCTAGTTAGTTTTTCCCACAAACATTAGATGATCACAAACACATTGTTCAAAATATTTGGAAATTGGGGGCTGGGAGTATAGCTCAGTGGTAGGGTGCTCACCTAGCATGGTGGAGGTCCTGGGTTCAATTCCAAGCATCTCACATACAAAAAAAAATTGCAAATTATAATTAATGAAGTAAATTGAGGCAGGAAAATAAAGTCCGCATATTTAAGTCAAAACCAGTAGATGCTAGCATTCCTTCTCATTAGAGTAAATAATGGGAACTGATGCTCTTGGCACTTAGAATGTTTCTTTTGCCACCTTCTTTATGATCACTAAGTTGCTGGTTCCCTTTCCCCCAGTATTGGGGATTGAAACCAGGACCTTTACACTGTACATTCCCAGCTCTTCTTTTATTTTTTGTTTTGAGACAGAGTCTCACTAAGTTGCCCAGGCTGGGCTCACACTTGTGAGGCCTGTCAGCCTCCCAGAGTGCTGGGATTATGTGCATACACCACCACAGCTGGCTCAGTTGCTACTTTTTTAATTGCATAGAAGTTGAGAATCAGGAATGTGAATCAATATAGCTACCACCTTCTCAATGATTACTCGCCTATTCCTATAGGTGCTGTGAGGAGCAAAGGCCCTGTTGTCCAGTACACCCAAGATCTAACGAGCACTGGAACCCAGTTCAAGCCAGTGGAGCCCCCACAACCTACAGTTCTACCTGCTCCACCTGCCCAACCTTTGTCCCCCCAAGCAGGTGACAATGAGTGAGTGCTATTCATTCTTTTTTCTTCAGTTTCTTTCATACATTTTCTGCATCCCTTACTATATGATCTCTTCTCACATCTCCTAGAAGTTTAGAAAGCCAGCTTGCTCAGTCACGGAAGCAGGTAGCCAAAAAGAGCACATCCTTCAGACCAGGATCTGTGGGCTCTGGTCATTCTTCCCCTACATCCCCTGCACTCAGTGAAAATGTCCCTGGTGGGAAACCTGGGATCAACCAGACATTCAGGTGAGAAAATCTCAGCTTCTGTGGGTGGGCTGACAACACAAACTACTGACCACTTTCTAGGGCCAGCTCCTTAGCTTCAAGGGACCTTAGGTTATGAGGATGAGGATTAGATTTAAAAGAAAGCTTTCATCTTAAAAGGATAAACACAAAAAAAGAACTGGAGTTGAAACTGGATGCCTAGAAACATTGTCACCAAGAGACATTTGTTAGAACCTGGTGCCATCAGTGCTACAATAGAAAGCAGACTCCACTATCTCTTTCCTGGAATCCTAGGCATTAGGACATTTATAGGAGATAAAACGGTTTGGTAGAAGACTGAGCAATACCTCCATAATTTACAGATAGAATAAGGTATACTGTTGAAATTATAATTTTTCAATCAATAAAGAGTAACCAGTGAATTTCATTGTCCAGATTTGATAAGACAAAGGAAGATCTCCTATTCTTGTGTCATCTCTAGTTTCCAGAGCACAGTTGTGTGAGCCGGGTTCGGTAGT
Organism: Dolichotis patagonum; assembly: GCA_004027295.1. Classification (NCBI taxonomy): domain Eukaryota; kingdom Metazoa; phylum Chordata; class Mammalia; order Rodentia; family Caviidae; genus Dolichotis; species Dolichotis patagonum. The sequence continues at coordinate 27,583 of PVJX010022515.1, forward strand.
GCATGCCTGTAATCCCAGCAATCAGGAGGCAGAGACAGGGAGATAACCACAAATTTGAGATCAACCGGGCTGTATAATAAATTCAAGGCCAGCCTGACCTACCCAGTAAGACACTGTCTCAAACACACACACACACACACACACACACACACACACACACACACAAACACAGTTGTTTGAAAGATGAGAGAAATGGATTAGCTAGCTGGGGGTTAATTACACAACAGAAGGGCCTTGTTGCCTTCTAATCTGATGTATCTCATTTACAGATCACCTTTAAACTCAACAGCCTCCACCCCGGCACCAGCTGCACCCCCAGTTCCTCCAGCCCCACCAGCCTTTCATGGCATGCTGGAGCGGGCCCCAGCAGAGCCCTCCTACCGCGCCCCCATGGAAAAGCTTTTCTACTTACCTCACGTCTGCAGTTATACTTGTCTGTCTCGGGTCAGACCTATGAGGAATGAGCAGTACCGAGGCAAAAACCCTTTGTTGGTTCCACTACTATATGACTTCCGACGGATGACTGCCCGGCGCCGAGTTAACCGCAAAATGGGCTTTCATGTTATCTATAAGACACCTTGTGGCCTCTGCCTTCGGACAATGCAGGAGATTGAGCGCTACCTTTTTGAGACTGGATGTGACTTCCTCTTCCTAGAGATGTTCTGTCTGGATCCATATGTTCTAGTGGACCGAAAATTTCAGCCCTATAAGCCTTTTTACTATATTTTGGACATCACCTATGGGAAGGAAGATGTTCCCTTGTCCTGTGTCAATGAAATTGACACAACCCCTCCACCCCAGGTGGCCTATAGCAAGGAACGGATCCCAGGCAAGGGTGTGTTTATTAATACAGGTCCTGAATTTCTGGTTGGCTGTGACTGCAAGGATGGGTGTCGGGACAAGTAAGTTGTGGGGAAAATTGGTGCCCCTCCTTCAACTTTATTATGGTTTCTTTTTGTTCTTCCTTTGCTTTATATCTATCTGTACTGCTTTCCCCATTTCTCTTTACTTCCGTCACTGCTAGGACTCCTGCCATTGGCCTCTGTGATAGTTAGGGAGGAAAAGCGATTGGAATGTGACATAGCCTAGTGAGTAACCCTGCATATGTGTCTTGTGTTACTACTCTGTCTCCTCCTTTTCTTCTGCTTTCCTCCATCATACTTTCAGTTATCTCTTTGTTTCATTTATGCCTGTTATTCTCACTTTTTTTGAGGGCAGTTACTAAAGATTGAATCCAGAGCGGGGCATGGTGCTGCATGCCTCTAATCCCAGCACTCGGAGGCTGAGACAGGAGGATTGTTTCAAGTTCAAGACCAGCCTGGGCTACAAAGTGAGCTCAAGGTCAGCCTGAACTGCATAATGAGACCCTGTCTCAAAAAGGAAAAGGGGAAAAAAAAAAGATCGAATCCGGAAAGCAACAAGGTATATCCCCAGCCCTTATTTTCTATTTTGAGGCAAGGTCTTACTGGATTGCCTAGCCTGGCCCCAAACTTTTAATCTCCCTGCCTCAGCCTCCTAAACAGCTGGGATTACAGGCATGGGCCTTTCTTATTCTTTCTCTCTCTCTCCTTTTTTCATTTACATATATGAAAGAAGAAAAGAAACTTTTACTACCTTGTCCCCATCCTTTTAGTATTTCTGTGTCTAAAGAAGGTCTCACAACAAAAAAAAAAAAAGAAAAAGATCTCACAGCTCTAGCTCTTTTACTGTTGTACAGATCCAAGTGTGCCTGCCACCAGTTAACTATCCAAGCTACAGCCTGCACCCCAGGAGGCCAAATCAACCCTAACTCTGGCTACCAATACAAGAGACTTGAAGAGTGTTTACCTACAGGGTGAGTAATCAGGGATAAGGGCACTTCAGAGACTTAAGGGACATGTTCTTATTTCCATCAAAAAATCTAAAAATTGGAGCTAAAAATAGAATACCCAAATAAGCATTTTACTAACTATAATCTTATTTCTTGAATACCCAGCACATTTCTTGGGCATTTCTTAAAGTGAAGACTTTAATTTTCTATTGCAAAAAAAGATGACCTTGGTTTCATACAAATGGGCTGGGGATATAGCTCAGTGGTACAGTGCCTACCTGGCAAGTGCAGGGTCCGGAGTTCAATTCCCAGTACCCAAAAAAAAATTTCTTTTTTTTTTTTTATAATTTTATTTAAAGAGAAAAAAACAAAACAAAACAGAATAAAGGGTAGCGACAATACAGTATTCCAAGGAAAAGAGGAAAAAAAAAAACCTAAGAAATTACTACTTGACAAATTACATACTGACTTCTTAGAAATAGTGGTTCAAATTACAGAGTTAAAACATGTAAAGTAGACATTCAAACAGTGAGACTGTTAACAGTTCTGCTCCACGATCTGACAAAAACAGCAATATGGTCATCCATCTTACCCACTCAGATATACACGCAATTATATCAAAAGGGTAAAATTAAACACAACAAAACAGAGCAAAACGGATCACAAGAAAGCAATGTAAGAAACAAAAATTTCAAAACTAGACAATTAGAGATATTCACTCTCTATCATATTGACTCTTGTTTTCTTCCAAATAGTTGTCCATATTGTCCCATATAGGGAATTCACATGAAACAACTAGTATGGAATTGATCTGAGCAGGACGAGGAGGGCATTTCAGGTCTTTAAGACCAGACATTAGCGAAGCCATGAATGGCTGTCATAGTGTCTCTCATTCTCCTCAAAACAGCTGTCCATACCTTAATGTGTGTTGAACTTAAACAAGGCAAAGCAAGCTAAGATCACTTTGAACAAAAAGTGATAGTTTTGCTGGACTTCACATCATGACATTATGGAGTCAGCACTGGGTATTGTAGTGTCTCTTTTTCTTCAAAGTAGTTG
>PVJX010022516.1:0-30441 GCA_004027295.1 Dolichotis patagonum
GAGCGGGAGTGAGAGTGAGCGAAAGAGAATTCTAGAGTCCACTTCTGGATTTTAACCCTCTCACTATAGGCATTAGAGGCTAATCTAGTATTTTCTCTCACTATCCCCTTAGGGGGAGGCAGAAGGAAGGAAGCACTTAATTATTTTAAGAAAAGTGAAATTAAGTCACAACATGAAGTGTTTCTGTGCCTCTCCACTCAGAGGAAATATATCAACTGTAAAATCTAACTTTTCTTCTCTAGAGGTGGAAGGTAATGCTGCTTTTCTCAATTAACATGTCAGCTGGTCCCATCCTAAGGGGAAAAATTCAATCACTTAGTTATTCGGTCTCCAAGGCAGTTGACAGAAAAAATTTTTTCCTCTCCCCACTGAATAGACTCTTTTCAAACTTCTGTTGAAAATTATTTCACTGCCATCTGCAAAAAACCTAAAAGCTGTTAGGGTCAATGATATGTACTCTGGGACTCCCTCATCTGATGTTCTGCCAAAAAAGCATTCATGGTCAAAGGAAGGGTTTTTCTTTTCTTTCTTTCTTGAAAATATGGTAAGTCTCAAATGTTCTGAAAGCATTTTGTGATGTCTCAAATCAGCATGAGGTGCTTTCTCCCATTCACCTCCAGCCTTCTGTGCGTAATACATAGCATCTAATCTTGAAGCATGCAAATTTCTCTTTGCTGAGATAACTTTCTCATCTTCCTGTCTCAGTTTAGCCTTGCCAGACTGCTCCAGGCAACAACCCAGAATGCCTAGAATGGGAGACAGTCTTGTACAGGGTTGCTATGGTTTGAAGGTTTTTCCCCCCAAATCTCACATTGAAATTTGATTGCCACTGTAACTGCACTAAGAGGTAGGGCCTCTGAGAAATAATTATACCATCAGATGCCAGCACCTTAATACAGGATTCCCAGGTTGCAAAACAATGAGAAAATAAATTTGTATTCTTTATGAATTATTCAGTCTCAGGTATTTTGTTATAGTAACACAAAATACACTAAGATAAGGGTATTTGATATTTTAGCCACAGACAAAATAAGGACCTTGTATCAGTTCTTTATTTTTACATAATATATGACCACACGCTTAGCATTTTCAAGCAACTCACTTTTATTACTTTACAATTTCCATGGCTCAGAAATCCTGCTCCAAATAAACTGGATCCTCTCTGCTCAAGGTTTTGTAAACTTTGGACCACAAGTGTCACCTATGCAAATCTGGAGCCTGAGAGTCTCTTCTAAGCCCATTTAGGATGTTGGCAGGTTTCACTTCCTTGCTATTATAGGACTGCTGACGTTACCTCCTGGTAGATGCCCCTCTCTGTAAGTTCTTCACAATACAGTTTATTTCTTCAAGGACAGCAGAGCATCACACTTGCTTTGACACTCTGAGTTTAGGTCTTTAAAAAGGCTCATCTGATTAGTTGAGGTCCATCCAGAGCTTTATTCATTTTGATGAACTCATAGTTATTAGACTACTCAAATGCAGAGGATTATACAGGACATATCTACCAGGGAGAAGGGACTTTGGGGCCATCTTATAATTCTTAGAACCTGTTATATATAGAATCCTAAGACCTCTTAGACTCCTATAACCATCTTATAATTATAGGCCCCTTTGATTTTATTTTGGGCATCACACTTGTCCCTTGGACTGTGAGGTTTAGGTGGTGGTGACCCAAGCCTTCACCATTCTCTGACATATTTTTATAGAAAATTGAAGACTAATCAGTTCTTTATCAAGTATGACACACTCTGGCAGTTCAGTCACCAGGTAGCTCTGATACTACCTGGCACTGGCAAAAGTCCACTTATCTTGGAGGCAAACAATCTGAGTTGGAGCGTCTCTCCCTGCCACTTCCTTTCTGTGTGACTTTGCATTAAATCATGTAATCTGTTTGATCTTGAGTTGCATAATGTGCACAAGTGCTGTTGTGAATATTAAAAAGTGTGGTTGAAAAAATAAATGTCAACTAACAGCAAATGTTAGGTATCAGTCCTTATGTTTGCAGCGAAATTAAAGTTAAAATATTTTAATAGGAGACATTCGGTTTCAAATTCCGCATGAAAACAGCTTAGAAGTTGCCATTGTATCTTAACAACAGAAAAAGTTGAACAAAGTGAAAAATCAACACATGATTTTAGGTCTAGAAGACAAGCAAATTCCCAGAGCAAGCCACTGCTCTGAAACTAAAGATACAGACAGATCAGAGACTCCCAACACACCAGAACAGAACTTTCTATGGGATTCAGTAATGGAGAAGAAAGTTCTTGAGTCTGATAAACACATTTGTGTAGGCCAGGTATGCACAGGTCTGAGTTACAAAATTCCAGAGTGGCCGGCTCTGGGGGAAGGGGCACATTTTTGTGAGTTTTTCTTCCGGGAGCTCAAGCGTGTTCTAACATCAAAGATCATAGACAAAAGCCCTCACGTCTTCAGTAGGGGAAGAGCAGTAGGCCAGTGACTTTTCTTCTTCTTACAAAGTCATTCCTCAGGAAAAATTAGCTCAACAAAGCTAGACTCTTATCATGCTCTAGAACTGCACATGAGAGTAGGAGAATACCTCCAGCACACTGGGTCCCAACTGAGCAGGGGAGAAAAACACTGAGAGAAAAAAAAAATAAATTCACAGTCCAGAAGCAAAGGCCTGCTAAAAGTCCAGAGACACAACCCTTGGATTGTAGAGCAATTACTAAAGCCCTCTCTGTAACAGTTCCTTTTCCCCAGTGCATTCTAGCACACTATCAAGAAAGGGAGTGGAGTGAAATATTTGCAGTGGTGAGAGAGAAAAAGAATTACTAAGCTAGAATTCAATACTCTGTGGAATCATCCATCAAATGTGAAAGAGAAACAAAGACTTATTCTGACAAAAATGTGAAAAATCCATTCCCAGTTGACCTGTGCAAGTGTTTGGATGTAGATTAAATGTGTGCACCAAGGGTCCACTGTACTTTAGGGCTTGTCTCCAGGAAGGAGGGGTGCATCCCTACAAAGTTGAAACTGCATTTGATGTGCCTAATCTATCCAGTGTCACAGTTTAGCACCCTAGCATGCGTAGATTACCATTTGCTTCACTTTGAGAGCGTGTGGCGGATTGGGAGCTCCAGCTCACTGATGTTCATAAGTGACAAGAGAGTATGATATCGCATATCATTACCCCGGGAAATGCAAAATTTGACATCTCTTTGGTATTTACTGTGTAGTGCTTTCACACCGTGGTAAAGTTGAATTTAGTCTACAGTTGATTCCTGGAAAATCCTCAAATATATGGAGATTAAATTACATACTTCAAAATAACTTATGGAGCCAGTCGTGGTGGCCCCCTCTTGTAATCACAGGACAAGGGAGGCTGAGGCAAAAACATGACCACAAGTTCAAGGCCAATGTGACTTACATAGTGAGTTCAAGGCCAAACTTAACTATATAGTGAGACCCTGTCTCAAAAAATAAGAATAACAAAAAATAATAATAACAAAAAATAACATGGGTTAAGGAAGGAATCTCATGATCCATTTTAAACTAAAATGTTTGGGATGCAGTGAAAGAAGAAACATACAGAGCAAAATATCTAGCATAGAGTGCATATATTTGAAAAGAGGAAAGATCTAAAACCAGTAATCTAAGCTTCCATTTCAGGTACTTACAATAAGAACAGATTAAATTAAATGCAAATGGAATGTCAATAAAAATTTGAGAACAAATCAATGAAATAAAAAATGAGAAATCAATAGAGAATATCAGTGAAGTGAGAAGTTGATTCTTTGCAATGATAACTATCAAAAAGAGATAAGACATAAATTTCTAATAGTCAAAATGAAAGAAGGGATACAATTATAGATACCATTGGTATAAAAAGCTAATAAAGGAATATAATAAACTCAAGGCCAGCCTGAACTGCATAGCGAGAACCTGCCTCAAACGAACAAAATATAATAAAAAACTCTAGCTTATAAATGTGATGACCTGGATGAAATATACCAATTCCCTGAAAGACACAATTTGGCAAAGCTTACACAAGAAGAAATACACCATATCAGTAGATTGCATATATTCAGGAATTTATAATTAATAGCCTTCCCAAAAGAAAACATGTGACTCAGATGTGGTGACTGGCAAATTTTGCCAATCATTTACGAAAAGAATTATATGGATTGTCCACAAGCTCTTTTAGAACATAGAAGCAGAGAAAATACTTTCTAATTCATTCCATGACACTAAAATCACCTTAATACCAAACTCAGACTAAGACATTACTAACAGAAGAGAACTGTACAGCAATAATGCTCATGCATATATTTTTTAAAAGCTCAATAAAGTATTAGAGCATTGAAGGCAAAGAAGTATTAGATAATTGAAGGCATTTATGTGCAAAGGGAACAATACACGATCAGCAAGTAGGACTTACCCTAGGTATATACTGCAGGGCTGGTTCAATATTGGAAAATTAATTAATGTTATCTATCATACTAAAAGGTCAAAGCAGAAAAACCACATGATCACATCTCACACCAGTAGACGCAGAAAAAGTATGTGGCAAATCCACTCATGATACAAGCTCTCAGTAAACTAAGAATAGACTGGCGCTTCCTCAGCTTGATAAAGAATATCTACAAAATCAGCATCATACTTTCCAGTGAGAAACCAGAAGCTTTTCTTCTAGCATCAAGAATAAGTAAAGACAGCTGGTCTTACCATTCTTTTGGAAAGTTTACAGAATGTAATCAGACAAGGGATCCCACCTATTTCATGATTAAAGCTGTAAAAGTGTACTCTCATGTCAAGCACTTTCATTTGAGAGGAGACCCCCAGGTCATTTTGCTCATTCAAGGCTGCCGCCATGATTGTTTCCCTGGGATTTGCTTTTCTATGTTTGGTCATCAAGCCACTCACAGGCTGCCGCTGCTGTGATTAAACTGGATGCAGGTAAAGCTCACCCCAGCAGCAGACCTCGGTGCTACCCACATGATACTGGCTTTGCAGGCATGCAGAATACAAGAGTAATGGGATTATGAGGCTTCCCCCAAGATGTCAAGGAAAGGGTGAGATGTTAGCTAAGATATATAAAGAACAAATTCTGGCCAAGCAGCATTTGACAAAGCCAGGCACAGAGAAGCTGTGACAGTGATACTACATTGGAGATTCCAGGGATTTAGAGTTGCCGAGCATGTGTAATATCTACAAAAGAGAAGCCACGGACACTGAGTGTGGAAGCCACAGCAGTTAGTGGACCCAGCCTGATCTACAGTCCTTATGGGCTGCATCTTGCAAAGCCATAGGAGTGAAACTTCCTAAGTACTTGGGAGCCCACATTCATGTCTTAGACGCCAGACATGGAGTTAAAGAGTATAGTATTTGCTCTTCCTGGCTTTCATCTTGGTCTGGCCCAATGACTCCTTGGTAGTCTTTCCTTTTGGAAAGGTAATGTTTACTTTGTACCACTGTATACTAAATGTAGATTTCTTACTGATTTTTTTAAGCTGGAGCTCACAGTTGAGCTTGTCTTGAGTCTCAGAATATACTTTAAGTGCAATCTTTTGAGCAATCCTGTAACAGTTAAGACTTCAGGGATGTTTGCAGATGGACTAAATGCAACATGTGTTATGAGATAGATATAAGCCTTTGGTGATCAGGGCTAGAAGGTTACATTTTTGGTCAGTGTACCTCAAAGGCCTGTGTGTTAATTGCTTAGTGCTCAGCCTGTAGCACTGCTGGGAAGTGGAAGAACCTTTAGGAGGTGGGACCAACTTTGAAGTCTTCTAGTCACATGTGAGCATGCCCTTGAGGGGACCCTGGCTCTTCATTGTATTCTCTTTCCTTTGCTGGCCACTGTGAGGTGAGTAGCTTCCTTGACTGTGTGCTCCTGCCACGTCATAGTGCCTTGCCACAGTGCCAAAGTGATCAAGCCAAACTGTCATGGGCAGAAACCCCTAAACTATGAGACAAAATGTAACTCTCTTCTTTTTAAATTGATTATCTTGGGAATATTGTTAGAGTAATGCAAGCATGACTGACACAGACACACACACACACACACACACACTCACACACACATGCAATAAATGGCTCTCATCACACATCTCACAGCCTGCACGAAGAAGTCAGTTTAAATTGAATCATACAAAATAAATAAATAAAATGACTCATAGACCTAAGTGTACACCATTGAAAAACTATGACACTCTTAGTAATAATAGAAAACACAAATGAACTTGTATTTGGTGATAACTTTTTAGACACAATACCACAGGCTTATCTATGAGAGAATTATTAGGATGAAAACAAATCTCTTTTAAAAATGGTACTGGGAGAACTTGATACTCATGTGCAAAAGAAGGAAATTAAACTTCAGGATTTCACTATACATGAAAATGAGCAGAAAATGAATTGAAGACTTAAATGTGGGATGCAGGATTTGAAACTGCTAGAAGAAAATACAGGAGAATTGGTCTGAGAAACTTTTTGGATATGACCCAAAAGCACAAGCAATAAAAATAAAAACTGACAAAAGGGATTACATCAAACTAAGAATCTTCTGAAAAGTGAAGAAAATAATTAACAGAGTGAAGAGATAACTTAAAGATAAGAAAAATATTTGCAAGTTATTAATTAGTCTTAAAAATATACAAGGAGCTCAACAGCAAAAGCAAAATAAATAATCTAATTAAAGATGGGTGAATGAAAAAAAAAATGGGTGAGTGACCTGAATCGGCATTTCTCCAAAAATATAGGAGAAATGAACATCACTGATCATTAGGGACATGAAAAGCAAAACCACAATGAGAATCCAACTTATACCTTTTAGGATGAATGACTAAGTGGGAAAGACGCAGAGAAAGGGAAACTCTCCTTACTGCTAGGGGGAAGGCAGATCAGGACTGCCAGTATAAAGAATGATAAGAAAACTAGAAATAGAACCATGGTATGATTCGTTAATCTCACTACCGGGTCCATATCAAAGGAAATGAAATTAGTCTGTTGAAAGGACACTGCATTTACATATTTATTGCAGCCAAGATACAGAAACTGCTTATGAACTCATGGAATATTATTCAGCTATCAAAAATAACATTCTGTCATTTATAGCAACATTGATGGAACTCTAGGAAATAATCTTAACTGAAATAAGATGAGCAAAAAAAGACAAATACTGTACTGCATATTGTCACTTATATGTGGAAGCTAAAGTTGATCTCAGTGCAGTAGACTATGGAATATTAATTACCCGAGCCGAGTAAGGGTGTGGGCAAGGGTGAAATGGAGTCAGGATGTTTAATGAGTACAAAGATACTTGGATAAGAGGAATAACTTCTAATGTTATATAACACAGTACTATAACTATGGTTGACAAGGGGTAAATACTTCAAAGATCTTAGAGAGGATTTGGGCTGTTTCAAACACAAAGAACAGTTAAATGTCTGAGTTAGTGGGTATTTCAGTTACCCTGATATGATCACTACATATTACATACAGGTATTGGAAAGCCAAACTGTAACCCCTACACATGTACAATTACTGTGCCTACGAAAGCACACGTGTATGAGAGTGTGGGGATTACAGGCAAACGCTATCCTCTCTGCAGAATCTTGTCATGCTCTTGACCACAAAGCTTTTGGCCTACCTGGGCCCCTGCTGCAGTTCCTTGCCTGCAATGCCCAGGAGACATGGGGGCCCAGGAGTTGGCTCCTACTTTTACATCACAGAGGAAGAACAGGGGGATCCAGGGCATCGAGGTGTTTGTGGGGATCATGGGCCTCATCAAGGGGGTCTCCCTACACAGTTCTGATTGGCTTTGATTTCATTATGTAGCCCAGGCTGGCTTTGTACTCTAGATCCCTCCCGCCTCAGCCTCCCAAAGTGATGTGATTACGGGCACACACCACCACATCCAGCTGACAATTTTTCTTAAATGTGTTTTCACAAATAACTGAGATTGGATTAGTAACACATTCAATGGCAAGTCTGAGAATAATGACGATTTTGAAGTTGTACTGAGTGTTTATTTTAAGGTGATTGTGAAAAGTGTAATGGTGTGGTGGGAACTCCAATGGCAAAGTTCATGCATACACACGTTCTCACAACTAAATTTTATCCTGCGTAGAAATTAGGTCTTGGCTCTGAAGTGCCTGTGGGTCCTCCTGTTGTGTTCCAATGTTTTCCTCTCTCTGATTCATCAGGAATAAATTTTTCTCATGAGTGTTTTCCTAGAATGACCTACTCTTCAATATCATGTGGCTTCATTCATTCTTTAAATAAACTACAATCTCTTGTTTTCCTTCATTTCTCATCCACTTGTTCAACGTGGATGCATTTTGAATTTTCTAAGGCCCTTTTTAAGTCTGTCCAATTTCCCATTCCCACAGTTACCATTCAGGCCTAATAATTTCACCTGATCATTCTAGCTCTATGTGCTGCATCCTCCAGCTATACTCTTGTCAGAGTGGTTTTTTTTAGTGAACATAGAAATATTTGTGTAACTGTGCTCGTAACAGCCTTCTTCATAATAGCCAAAAGATGGAAGCATTTTAACTGTCCATCCACAGATAAACTGGCAAAGAAAATATAGCAAATACATAGATGTTAGTATTCTGTTGCTCTGGGAAAAGAGCTACAATAATCTGTTAAAAGGAGGAAAAGTGGGTTTTGGCTCACAGTTTGAGATATTTCAGTCCATGTTCAGCTGGTTCTGTACCTTTTGGACCTGTGGCAATGCAGAGCATTATGGTGGGGTTTATGTGCTGGAGCAAAGTTGCTCACCTCATGGCAACCAGGAAACAGAAAGAGAGAAACAGGAAGGATCCAGGGTCCCAGTATTCCCTTCAAAGGCACATCTCTAGTGACCTAACTTCCTTCCACTAGGGCTACCCACTAAAGGCTCTGGATCTCTCAATATTGCCACCAGCTGGAGACCAAGACTTCAACACATGAGCCTGTAGAGGCCAGTCAATACCCAAACCAGAACATTAGTCACACCTTAGAAATGAAGTGAATTCTATTATCCTTGGGGATATTATGTTAAAGGAAATAAGCCAATCACAAAAAGTCATATACTATATGACGTCTCTTAGATAAAGTCTCTAAAGTAGAGCAACTCATAGAAATAGAAAGCAGCATGAGTGCAAAAGAGTTTCAGATTTGCAACATCAGAAGGTTTTTGGAGATTTGTTTCAAAATAATGTGTATGTCACTAACACTACTGAAGTGTATATCTCACTATGGTATTTATGTTATATGGTTTTCCCCACATGTACACACAGAAAGACACACAGAGACACACATACAGACATACACTGAGCACGCCAATAAGCAAAGAAAGAAAACAAGTCACTCAAATACAGAACGAGGCAAAGACCTTAACCACCAAAAATGGTGTGCAAATGAGTATATTCACAGAATCTTTGCAACAAATGCCAGCAGAGAAACAAAAATTAAAACAAGAGCAAGTGCTACACACCTATTCGAATGGTCAAAATCCAGAACTCTAGAACCACCACATGCTGACAAGTATTTGGAGTGCCAGGAACTGTTTCACTGCGGTGGCAGCAGAAATGGATATGGCCACTTTGGTAGAGAGTTTGGCAGGTTTTACAAACCTAAACATACTCTTACTGTATGATCCAGCAATCATTCCTCTTGGCTTTTCCCCAAAGGTGTTGAAAATTCCTGTCCACACTAAAACCCACACACAGATGTTTATAGTAGTTTTATTCATATTTGCCAAAACTTAGGAACCACCAAATGTCCTTTCGTAAGCAGATGGATAAATAAACTGTGGTACATTCTGACAATGGAATATTATGCAATGCTAAAAATAAGCGAGCTGTCATGCCATGAAGATACGTAGGAGCCTTCATAGCATATTGCTACATAAGAGGAGCCAATCCAAAAAGCTAGGGGTATCTGATTCTGTTTATATGATGTTCTACAAAAGACAATACTAGAGAGACAATATGATCAGTGATCATAAGAGAGGGAGTTACATCAGTCACTTTCCATTTCTCTGAGATATAATACCTGACATCTACAATTTAAAAGAGGAGACATTTAGTTTGGCTCAAATTTCAGTCATAGTCAACTGACTCAAGGCAGTGGGGTATAGTGGAGGAGAGTAGCTCATTGCATGTTGGATTGGAAGCTGAGCATAGAAAGAAAGAAACCAGGGAGATAAGCCCTCCAGGCCACGCCCTCAGGAAACTACCTCTTCCAACAACACCCCACCTCCTAATACCAAATCCACCATGGAGCTGAATCATCCAGTCACCTTCCAAAAGCCTCGCCCATGAGCACATGGGGCTGGGGGAAGGGGCGCAATCTAGATAGAAACCATACTAGGAGGGACGAATGGGTAGAAAACAGGGCTTGTTTAGAGCGGTACAAATACATTCTATGTGACACTACAGCAGTGTATTCTTGTCACTCTATAGTTGTCTAAACCAGCAGAATACATCAGCAAGGATGAACCTTAATGTAAACTATGGGCTTCCAGTGATAATCATACTAATGAAACTTTTCGCCTTGTAACCAGTGCTGCACTCTGGTAGAGGATGGTGGTAATAGCAGAAGTATGTTAGCATGAGGGCAGAGAGCCCTCGAGATAGCGTTGTGCCTTCCTCTCAATTTTGTTAGAAATTCAAAACTATTTGAAACACAGTCTTTTCAAAATTTCAGCAAACACCCATATCTTCCTAAAGCTTTTGTCTCACTGATTTTAGGGTGGGATTCTGGAATATCACCAGGTGCTAGGGTAGTTGGCATGTTTATCAGTGACTTTCATGAGGTGCAGGGCTCTTGGGGAAAATCTCTGAATATGTACATAGAGCTTTCAGTTGGGGTAAACTTCTTTACCCTGGAATCCCCAAACATTCAGGTCCCCCCATAATATGAAATGGCATGTTCTGCATTGATGTTCCTCACTTAATGCCTTGGTTTAGCTCCCTGGGGCATAGATTATGGTACCAGTACTTGGTACCATTTCTCTACTTTTTTCTTTTCTTTCTTTCTTTCTTTCTTTCCTTCTTTCTTTTTCTGTTCTTTTTTTTTTTGAGACAGGGTCTTATTATACAGTTCAGGCTGGCCTTGAACTCACTGTGGAAACCAAGCTTACCTCAAATTTGGGATGATCCTCCTCCTAGCTCAGCCTTTCTAGTGCTGGGATTACCCGCCTTTCCTGTTATTTATTTATTTGGGACTTTTTGTTTGCTTGTTTTGTTTTGCTTTTTGATACAGGATCTTAGTAAATTGCAGAATTGCTCAGGCTGGGCTCAAACTTGCCATCCACCTACCTCAGCATCCCAGAGTGCTAAGATTACAGATGTATGTGCCACCATACCTGGCATAATGTCCTTTCTTTCCAGAAGCAACACACACATGCATACATGCACACACACACAGACAAACACACAGAGCAGAGACATCAGAACAGCCTTTCCCTCCCTTTCCCAGTCTCTCTGTATCTCTCTCTCTCTCTCTCTCTCTCTCTCTCTCTCTCTCTCTCAGAATTGAACCCAGGACCTTTTGTATTGAGCTACATTACTAGCCAACCCCCCTGCCACTCACACTTTTGAGAAACAGTGTTGCTAAATCACTAAATTACCCAGGCTGTGCTTGAAATGCTCCTCCTCCTGCCCCAGCCTGCCAGAGGACTGGGATTGCAGGAGTGTGTCATTGCACCCGACCAGAACAGTCTCTTAAATGTAGAGGCAAACCTAGCAATCTCAAACAGCAACTTCCATTAGTCCCTTTGGATCTCCACAGTTCTTTTTATTTTACACCTAAACACAGGCATGTGTACACATACATTCCAACGCCAAGTGTGAAATAGATACTCCTACCATTAATTCCATTAACAATGTAGATTTTCTGTTATTAACATTGCCACAGCGTATTTGTCCTCTGAGAGGGTGGGAAGAGAGAAACCTTTTTCTCAAGAGTCTTCCTTCTTTGAGTGAATTTCATCATTTATTTACCTAATTTCTTGTGTCCAGTACATGGGAGTTGCCATTGCCCCTGCCTCCCCCTCTGTGTTAGTTACTTGTATCTCATTGCTGAGAAAAAATATCCAACATCCAAAGTGAAAGGGGGAAAGGTTTATTTAGTCCACAGTTTGTAGATGTTTCAGTCCTGGCTTCAAGGCAAGGTGGGTTGGCAGACAGGTATTGCACAGGAAAAAAATTCATGGCAGACAGAAGGTAGAAAAGGAATCAAAAGGGACAAGACAAGCCTCTTTCTGTCCTTTATATTGTAACCAGGCTGCTGAGATCAGGGTGGTGCCAATCTAATCAGTGGACTGATTTAGTAATCGCACACCCTTAATTCTAGCATCTGTAATCCCAATTTTGCATCATGAATCAATCCCACACTCTAGATCCAACCAGCTTTCAAAAAGCCCCACATATGGATACATGAGGCTTTTGCGAGACATCTAGACACAAGCCATATACCCTCTCCTTACCTCCATAGTCACTGCATTATTAACTCCTATCTTTTCTAGCACTAAAACACATATCCCAAATGCATTCACTTCTCCAGGACTCCACCACCTACCAATCTAACCAAAGCCACCATCATCTCTTGCCAATAATTGTTTTAGTCCCCTGATTGGTTCTTTGACATTTCTTCTTTATTTTTTAAACATTTGCTCTTGCCAAATATTCTACATTTCACTTTCCACAGAATAGCCAAAATTGGTTTTCTAATGCTTAAGACCTTAAATTATCTTGGAGCTAAACCCCAAATCCTTGATACGACTTGACAGTGCCAATATGATGAGGCTTCTACCACTATCCAACCTCATCTTGCCCTACTGTGGTTAACTAATGTTCCTCACTTAATGCCTTGGTTTAGCTCCCTGGGGCATAGATTATGGTTAGATTATGATTATCATAGATTATGATTATGATATGTCTACCTGAGTAAGAAACATACATAGGAAGGAAGGGTGTGGAGCTGTGAGTATGAAGTCAAAGGTGCAGTGGAAATCTGAGAAGTTTGAAGGAGCCAGGACTGTGGATCGTCTGAGGAAAGGTGCAAGGAGGGAGCAAAGCTGGCACAAGAGAGAAGCCATGAGAGCTACAATCATCGCTGTGCTATAGAGGCAGAGGTACTCAAGCCCTTTGGAGTCCACATCTTGTCATATATTACCTTGGATGCTGCATGTAGATGTATGGGACTTAATGTTTGCCCTGCTGGATTTTGGACTTCCTTTGCATTCCCGTTTGTACCCTTTGGCATGGTAATGTTTATCTTGCACCATTGCATGTTGGAAGTGTTTAACTTTCCTTTCATTTGTAGATGGGCTTGCAGCTAAGAGTTTGCCTTAAATCTCAGAGGAGAATTTGGACTTGGACTTTGCAGTAATGCTTGAATCTGTTAGGATTTCGGCAACTTTTGGAGATGGACTAAATGCTTTTGCATAAAGGGATGTGTATGAGATTTTGTTGGGCCAAGGTTGAAATGTTATGGCTTATACCTAGATATTCCCCCAAAGCCTCATGTGATAAGTGAGGTTTCGGAGGGTGACTGAACCATGGGTGTGCAATAGTGCATTAGTTCACTGACTGGGTTAGCACAGTTCTGGTTGCAGGTGACAGACTTACTGAAGATGGAAGGCACACTCTGGGTGTGATTAACACCAGCGGATAGGATTGTAGCATGGATGGAATAAAAACAGAAAGAAGAAGGAAGTCATGTGACTTCCTGCCTGCATGCCAAGGACTTTCTCTTGCATTATGCTGTACTGCCTTAAAAGGGGTCAACTATACACTGAGATCTCTACAAGCTGTGAATAAAAATAAACCTTTCTGCCTTTAACTTGTGGGTCATTGGGTATTTTGTTCCAGAAACTACAAAGTAACTAACATACTTACTCTTATCTTCATTCATCAATCACTTTTGGTAAATTGCTGTGTTCAGGCATACGCTGTGTTTATTTTTTCCTCAGATCCTGTGCCTTGGTTGTGCCCTCTCCCTGGACCATTTATCCCCTTGAGCTTTGCACATGTTACTGACTCTTTTATGGCATTCACATCTTAGTTCAAGTGTCATATGCTCAATAATAAATTGTGGTCACTGGATCAAAATTAATTCTAATTCTCTGCACCCCACTCTCAAGTTTCCCTGTTTACTTTCTTCAGAGATTTATTTGTTGACGTACTAGGGATTAAACAAAGTGTCTTTTCGCTGAGCTTCATTCCCAGACCTATTTTATTTAATTAAAAAATTATTAGGTCATGTTTGTAGTACATAGCATTCACATTTATCACTTTCTCCTGCTCTCCCTCCATCCTCCCTCCATCTCTTGGTCCCTTTCCTGTTTGAGAAAGATCTATCTCCCTATTTCCTATTCTCTTTTATTTTATCCTTCATACTCTGGGTGTTGTAGTCAGTAGCTGCAAGGAGAACAATTAGACTCAGGACACAGAACTTATAATATTATTTTATGATGCTCACCCAGAGTTAAATACAAGAAAGTGCAGGAGATCTGTCCCCAACACTAAAGACCTAGAAAATTCAGTTCAGGGCCTGGATCCCATAGCAATGTCTTATATGAGTCCAGCTGAAGACCTAGAGCCTATGACAATGATTCATGCAAATCTATTTCATGGATCTACACTGCGAAGGCCCAAAGTTTAGTGGTGAAAGCAAGAAAATCTGTGCCAGCTGGGTGAGGATTCTACAGTGGAGCCAAAAAGCTGTGCTCAAAATAGAGACCGGGGCTCCCCCCCAAATTACCACAGCCATCCTCAGCGACAACGAAGTCCTGAGCTCATCTGACAATGAAAATGGCCACATACATATCAGGAAGCCAGCAGGACAAACTTCTGGTGATTGAAAAGCACACATCTTCCCATCCTGAGCCAGGAAGTGATGCTCAAAGCAAAGACCAGAGTTCGCCCAAAGCGAACCACAGCCACTCTCAGCAACAAGGTCCTGAGTGCCTCCAATGATAACAGCTGAGTTCCTATCAGAGAAATCAGCATGACAAGCTCCTCCAGGAGAACCAACAGCTCCAGGAGAACCAACAGCTCCAGGAGAACCAACAACTCCCAACAATGACACTTGGGAGAACCCAGAGCGCTACGCTCTTCCTGTCCAGGTCTCCTTTTTATGCTGGCAACAGTGCTCAGGGGGACCCTCTACACTCAGCATCACGCTGATTCAGCTCAGCTGGTGTTGCCATTGGGTTTTCATAGAAGAGAAACCATTTTATTTCACTTTGCATTATGATCTCAATTTGCATTCATTTAGCTGTGAATTCATCAAGTTTATCTTTCTTTTCGAGAGAATCATACTGCACTGTGTATATATACTGCATTTTCTTCATGCATTCATGTGTTGATGGATATAGAAGTTGCTTCCCAGATGTAGCTAGTATGAAATGTACTGCTATAATCAATTGGTATGCGTGTGTCACTGTTATATGAGGTCCTTAACTCTTTTGTGCAGATTTTGTAGGAGAATAGGCAGGTCAAATAAAATGTCTAGTTTCAGTTTCTTGAGAATTCTTAAATTGCTAGATTGCCCAGGCTGGACTCTGGCTTCAGATCTTCCTGTGTCAGCCTCTCAAAGTAATGGGATTACATGGCTGCACCATCACCCTTGGCATTCAAATACTTTTATTATTTGTTCTTCTATAATTATTTTTTAAAAGTTTATTTTATAGAAACAGGTAAAACAAATGTTCATAACAATAGGAGACTAACAATAGTTAATACATTGCATATTGTTATCTTTAAAGTAGTTATACAGATATGGGCATTAAAATTTTCTCCAATCGGTATTAGCACAAACCTCCCCTTCCAGTGAACTAAGAGACACTACCAGTATAATTGACTTGCTTTTTTTCCCTTTTCCCCTTCTGTCCTTTCTGCTCTCCCCCATCCTAGCTTGCTTTCCCTTTGAACAATTTCTTCCTTTGAATGATTTTTTCCATCACACAATATCAATTGCACGTTTTAGAACTTATTCACACTTTCAGTTTCTTACACCAGGAAACACTATGATGTTTACACATGTGAATGACTTATTTCACTTATGAGAATGACCTCAAGTTGCATTCATTTACCTATAAAATTCTCAAGTTTATCCTTGTTTGTGGCTGAGCAGGACTCCATTATATAAAAAGACCACATCTTCTTTATGCATTCCTTAGTTGATGGGCATTTGATTTATTTCCAAGATATAGCTATTACAAATTGTGCTGCTATAAACATGGGTGCACATATATTGCTGTAGTATGTTTTTAATTCTTCTGGGACAATACCTAGAAGGGGAATAGCTGGATCAAATGGGGCCTGTAATCCTAGCTTCCTGAGGAATCTCCACACTGGTTTCCCCAGTGTTTGATTCAATATGAATTACCACCAACGGTGAAGATGTGTTCCTTTTTCCTTGCAGCCCCTCCAGGATTTCATACTAAATGGTGAAAAACTGAAAGCTTTCACTCTAAAAACAAGAACAAGACAAGGATATCCACAATCAGCGCTCTCATTTGATATAGTTCTGGTAACATTAGCCAGAGCAATTAGACAAGAGAAAGAAAAGGAAAGGAACAAAGATAGGAAAGGAGAAGTTAAATTGTTATTTACAGATGACATTGTAATTATTTTTATAACTTCTTTCTGTACTAGAATGTAGGATCCACGAAAGCAGGGACTTTGTTGATCCTTAAACCCAAGAAAAACCTCTTCAAAACAAACTAATAGCAACTATTTCATAAGAGCAAGTGCCACGCATTATTTTTATTTCACCTTAAAAGCAACTAAGTGGCAGTGTATTAATGGTGTAGGGGGAGTGTAAACTAGAATTACTTTATTACGCAGTGCACAGTTCAATGCAGTGAGTCAGGTATGTGTCTTCAAGCTTGTGGTTGCAGCAGGTATTCAGTTATGCGGCTGCAAATCGGCTATGTGTCTTCAGTCATGCAGGTAGCAAGGGAGTCGGGTATGCAGTCATGCGGGTAGAAAGAGTCAGGTATTCAATCACATGGTTGCAAGAGTCAGGTATTCAGTCACGCGGTTGCAAGTTCCAGAGATGACTCTTCAATCAAGTGGTTCTGCTAGCTTCTTGGGTCTCAGAATCTGAATTTTTTTGTGTGTGTTATGCTTTGCAAGCAAGGGGGGAGAAAAGGTCAAATCACAGCTGGTGAGGTTTCCACTCTTTCAGGTCAGCCAGGAAAGACAATGGGTAAAGTCCTTTCCTAATTTAGGTAGAAAGCAAGGTCGCTCACAGCGGGCCATGTGGGCGGGGCTTCCCCAGGAAGCACCCAGAGTCCTCCACTGTCCTTAGCCCACGCTCCACTCCCCGACCCAATGGAAGGGAGGCGGGGGCGGAGCCACAAGGATTTTCCTGCGACCCTATTGGAAGCCTCGGTTCTTCACAGGGTTCCCGGTCTTTGGAGGACGTCAGAGGTTCTCATAAGGAGACCGCTGATCCTGCTGAGCACATTGCCGATCTCCAGGAGAGACAAGACTGAAGCCTCTGAAATGTGAGCTCTGGCAGTCGCGACCACGTGTGGGAAGAAGTTCCTCCGGAGGTGAGAAAGCCCAAAGAGCTTGTTTCTTTTCTTTCTTTTTTTCTTTTTTTAGGAAAAGTCTCACTTGCTGGAATTTGGAATTCTCCTGCCTCAGCCACCCAGAGTGCTGGGATTACAGGCTTGTACCACCACGCCCTGAAGTTTGTGTCTCCATAAACCTGATATTTTTTTTCCTTTTTATTCCTAATTTAAATTTTAAAAAATTTGTTAATGTTTGCAGTTCATGTAGTTTCTTATTACAGGGAGATTTTTGTTTGTTTGTTTGTTTTATCTTTCCCCTTTTTTTATCAGTTGCCTGAAATCTACTGGGAGCTGTACCATTGTTTAGGCTGCCCTACCTGATTTCCCTGAAAGTCCTGTTCCACATTTCTCCCCTGGAATATCCCGCTCTCCTCAGCTTTAAACTTAAGCTCTTTAAGAAGTCAGGCTTTGAGACTTGAAACCATGTAATTTCTAAATTTCAGACTTTTCGTCAGGAGGCTGACTCAGGAGGATCACCTCGTGTTTGAGACTAGCGTGGCCTACATAGTAAGTTCATCCTGAAACATGCCTAGACCCTGTCTCAAAGGAAACAACTTAAACTTTCTTAAAATATATTTTAATGTCTTTTCTTGATGTGCTATGTAATGTTAGGTTAAGTAACAAATGTTCAATCTCATAGAAAATGGAAAAACTGGCCAGGCATGTTGGTGCAGGCCTGTAATCCCAGCCTTTGGGAGGGTGAGGCAGGAGGGTCGCCATGAGTTCAAGGCCTTGGGATAAATAGTGAGTTCCCTGCCAGTCTGAACTGCACGGGGCGGTCCTTTCACACACACACACAAAGTAACAAAAAAGGGGCAATTGAAAAGGAAAAATTTTAAATATTTACAAAAACATTTAAACATTTTATGTAACTTCTCAGGCAAAAATAAAACATACCCAGAGAAAATTCAAGTATATTTAATGACGTAAAGGTAAACTGGAAAATTGCAAATCTTCAGCCTGTTTTCTTTTTTGAATGTTCAAGATGTTAATCTTTAAAAAGGAAATCTTTTCAATAGTGATTATTTCCTTTTTCTTTAAAATCTGGTTCTTTGGAAATAACTTCAAGCATACCAAGATCTGCAAGATATGAAAAGGAAAAAAGTGAACCGTATGCTTTTTATAATTTTATACTTTTTTTTCTGATCGTGTCGGAAACCCCGCGCAAGCAAGGCACGTGGCAGGTGACTGTGAGGTTTTTTTTTTCCTAATTACACTATTGCTTAATCATGGAAGGAATGCAGAATCAATTCTCTTTGCATGGCAAATATGAATATATGTTTTTATTAACAATTTCCAGTTTATTTACTTCCTGATTAGAGAAATTAAGTTTGTGATCTCTTTTTGAATGTGGGTGCGTTCTTGATTTGATATATATAGTTTCTCAATATAAGCCCTCTTTTCGAAGGCAGGCATGATGGTACATGCCTGGAATCCCAGCATTCTTGCAGGTTGAGGCAGGAGAATTACAAGTTTGAGTCCAGCCTCGGCGGTTTCTCGGTTTAGTGTGACTGGCTCAAAAAAGGGACTTTGAGATGTAACTCACTGCAGAAGCCCTAAGTTTAACCCCCAGCACTGAAGACAAAAATGTCCCATTTTCCATTATCAACATTTATTTTATTTTATTTTATTTTTGTTTTAAAAAGAAGAAAAGATAACAGAATTTCAATGCAAGCTAGTAAGAGTAACAATAATTAATATATTGCATATTGTTATCTTCGGAGTAATTACTCAGGGTACAAGATACAGGCATAAAAAATTATCCAAACAATACTGGCAAAAACCTTTCTTTTCAGTGCACTAAGAGAAACTCGATGTGTAACTATCTTAGCTATCTTGTTTGTATTAGAGTTCGATATATGTTAGTAAATTCTACTTTGATTTG
Organism: Dolichotis patagonum; assembly: GCA_004027295.1. Lineage (NCBI taxonomy): Eukaryota > Metazoa > Chordata > Mammalia > Rodentia > Caviidae > Dolichotis > Dolichotis patagonum. The sequence goes on from PVJX010022516.1 coordinate 19,431, forward strand.
GTTGTTCAGGTATTCTACTCCTCCCTTAAGAGCCTTTCGCATTAAGCTGTGTCCCTGGACACAGCTTAATTAGTTAATTAAGCCCACCTGTAATCCCAGCTTTCTGGGAGGCTGAGGCAAAAGGTTAGAAGAGAGGATAGAATGTTTGAGCCCAGCCTCAGCAATTTAGTGATTTATTGAGACCCTGACTCAAAATTAAAAAAAAAATTTTAAAAAAAGGGCCAGGGCTGTAGCTCAGTGTGCAGGCTCTGGGTTCAGCCCTCAGTACCGCAAGAGACGCCATCATTTTTTTTGAGATAGGGGCTGGATGAGTCACTAAATTGTCCAGGCTGTGCTCTAACCTGAAAACCCTCTTGCCTCAGCCTCATAGAATGCTGGGATTGTAGACCTGTACCGTCATGCTCCGCCTCCTACAGGTTTTTGTCTGCTGGATCTGTCTCTTCGTGAGAGTGGAGGTGGAAAGTCTGCTTAACTATTTCTGTTTCCGTGTGCCTTTTGTAGCTTTTATTTCATAAAAGTTAGTATTATTGGATAATATTCGTACGTGCTCCAGTTTCATGCTGCATTGTGTTCTTAACCTTAAAAACTTGTCTTTCATTTGGCTTTTTAGTTTGCTGCTTGAATTTCACATTGCTGGTACCAGGGTGTTCTGCTGTCTTTTCACTTTTTTCTAATTCTCTTTCTTTTCATTTGTATACCTCTCTCTTTCTATATTTAGTTTTTCTTTGTGCATGTGTACAGGGGAGGGTATAGGGGGCTTGAAGCCAGGACCTTGTGCTTAGCTACAGCTCCAGACCTTTTTAAATTTTATTTTGAAACAGGGTCTCTGTATTGCCCTGACTGGCCTTGAATTTGTGATCTTCCCTGTCAGCCTCAAAGCGCCTGGGATTACAGACATGCACCATCCTATCTGGCTATCTTTGACTTTTTTGAGTCACCCAAGATGTGTTTTTTTGTATACAAGAATTAGATTTTTCTCAGAAAATTATGCCACTTCCCGTTTATTTATGGGAATTACATGTTCCCAATTTTTTTCATGATTTTCATAGTACTGTTTATTGCATTTGATATGTCTGTCTGTAAAATGTATTTTTTTCTTTATGCACAAATGCATGATGTTTAGAAAAGTTTTCCTTTTTGTTTCAGTAGTTACATCTCAGTTTTTACCACTCTAAACATCCATAGTCTCCTGTGTTCTTCTTATTTCCTTTGGATTTTTCATCAGTACCCTTTACCTTCTACCCTTTGCTATTCTACTGTATTTCCCTTTCTTCTCTTCATTATGCTGTTTTTAGTTTTTCAAGATACACCATTTATGCATTAGTCTTTCTCCTTTTCCCCAAATTTGGTTTGTTGTTTAAACCTTTATTATCCATTATCAACTCTTCTATGCTTAAATGCTTAACTGTAATCCTTTCACTGAAGTGTTTCAGATGATGTCTTGCTGGAAGAATTTTATCTTGGAAGAGTACAGGGGTTGGCAAACAGTTTCCCTAATGTGCAAGGTAGGAAATACAACGTAGTGTCTCCGTTAACAAATAACCGCTCAGTTCTGTTGTGCAATCAGAAAAGCTGCCGTAGACAATAGACAAAGGAGTGAAGCTATGTTTCCACGACTTTTTACCTGTGGACGCCAAAATTTGAATTGTATGTAACTTCCAGTGAAATTTTTTTTTTTTTTTAGATTTTATCGGTACCGGGATTGAACTCACAACCGCGAGCTTGCAAGGCAGGCGCTTATGCCGCTGAGCTAAATCCCCAGCCCGAATTGTATGTAATTTCCATAGTTCATGAAATATTATATCAAAGGAATAAAATATTTCATACTTGCAGGACAAGTTCATTGCCTAGAAAATGCTTGATTCATACTTTCTTTGACTATTTTTAAGATGTTCCATTTAGCCTTACTTTATATATTTGTTCTGAATATCTGTTACGACTCCAATTGTTTTGTCTTTATATATCACAAGATTTTTTGGCCAGGGGGCCATGAAGAATTTGTTTTTGAAATTGATAGTTGAAGTAAACCACACCTTAGGGCTGGCCGTACATTTTTGATGTATAGGTAGGCTTAGGTCTTTTTGATTTGTGCAAATTTTCCTTGGATTGTAATTTCACGTAGTAATTTTCTTTTGCTGATTATATTTTCATAGAAACTTCAGTAGTATGAATGATAGTCCATTTTTGTTCATTTCCATTAATTTCTCTGTTATACTTTTGACTTTTTTTTTTTTTTTTGGCACCAGGGATCGAACTCACGACCTCATGCTTGCCAGGCAGGCACTTGTGCCGCTGAGCTAAATCACTGGCATACTTTTGACTTTTGTGATTTGAATTTTATTGGTTATTTTCCTGTCCCTCAGTATTCTTCAGTGCTCCTTATAAAGTTTTACTAAGGTTTGTTGTGAGATACCTTGCTTGCATGCTTGTTTGTTTGTTTTTGACAGGCTCTCATTAAGTATTCCAGGCTGTCCCCTAAGTCACCGTGAAGCCCTGGCTGGCCTCAAACTTGTGAGGATCCTCTTGTCTTGGCTTGGAAGTGCTGAGATTACAGGTATGCACCAATATGCCTAGTGAAATATCTTGTAATTTATTCTTCATTTCTAAAATAAAATAGCTTTGTCTTTTCCATTTATTTTTTTGGTCTTTTTGATACAGGTTTTCACTACATAGCTCAGGCTGGCCTTGAACTTACTTCCTAGTACAGCCTGCTCTAAAACTCACAGCAGTCCTCCTGCCTCAGCCTCCTGAGTGCTGGGATTCTAGGCATGCACCACCATGCCTGGTTTTCTTTTGAGGTTCTGATTTGAAGGTTTTTTAAAAAATCATTGAATGTTTATGTGTATGTAATTCTATTTGCAATATTTTCTTGTTTTTTTTCTTTTGCTTTGTGGTTATTTTTCTGTAGTTGAAATTACCTCAGTTGACATGCATTGAATTTATTAGCCTTGCAAATTTTTCAGAACTTTGTACAGACCTGGTACTCTTTCTGTTGTTCATTTTTGTGGTATTGGATGTCTTAGAGGATTCCTAGCTCACAGAGACACTTCTTTCAGTAAAGGACATAATCCTCAGTGCGGATCTATTTGTTTTAGTCAATAGGAAGTGATTGTAAGTCTTCCGATTAGAGGGTCTCTTGCTTACCAGAATCTAAATTTGTGTCTTGTTTCTCCTCTCCTGTGTGCTTTTTTCTCTCCAGTACTAGGAATTTAAACCAGGTTTTTTCTTTTCTCCTAGCTCATCTCCAGTCTTTTATATTTTTTTCTATTTTGAGCTAAGTTCTCCCTAAATTGCCTTAGCTGGGCTCAAACTTACAAAGCACCTGCCTCAGCCTCCCCGATTACTGGGATTTTTGGAGCATGCCATCATGCCCAGTTCCTTTCTTAAAAAAGCAGAAAATAGAAAACAAAACAAAAAAGCCCCCTTTTTTGTCTCCTAGAGGCTGTGAGTTTTGAAAAGCTTTACATTGCACATATTTGTTTTGTGGGGGGGAAGCGTGACCCAGTATTGAAACATGTACTTATCATGCACAAGGATATGCAAGAGTTTGAGACCCCAGCACCAAACACGGAAACAAACAAATATTAAATAGAAGTTGGATGTACTTTTAAAGGCTTTTCTCTGAGATGGAGGCATAGGTGGTTTGGGCTGCCTTCAGCTACCTTAAAGACCTTCAGTCTCCAAAGAGGGTTTGAAAGGAAGGCTTTCTAATGTTCCTTAAAACAATCTTTATTTATTTTTATTTACTTTATTTATATTTTGAGCCGAGTCTCACTGTGTAGTTCGGAGTGGCCTGGAACTCACAGCGATCTTTCTGTCTCAGCCTTACAAGTGCTGGCGTTACAGGTAAGCATCACCACGCCCAGCAATGCTACTATTACAGGAGAGGAAAAACTGTTCAAATGACAATTCATACTTTTGCAGCAACTACCACTAAAATGCGTCCAAAGTCAAATGCACTTTAATTGTTTCAGTCTGCAGGAGGTCAAATCCCACGATAGGTGAGAAACCTTGAGAAGTCTGTAATAGATATTTGATGACTTCAGCTAGTCTTTTGAAATTTTGGCTATTTGTCAACAGTCATCTCAGTTTTTTGGCTGCTGCTGGGAAATTTGGGGTGATGACAGCGTGGGTTATGTGTGGTTTGTGCCATGTTCACTTACTGTAGATTTTTTTTAAAATCCTGATAATGCGAGATACTATGCCACGCACTTGGATTCTAATCACTTGATAACAGGTCATTTAATCATTTTTGTCATATCGGGCATGTAACAAGGTAAAAAGGTTTGCATTCTCCACATGTTGAAAAACTATTGTAAGTTGTATTATTTTTTGTTCTTATATGTAGCAAGTGACATATTTCTGGTGTCAGATATCAAACCAAATAAATTTCCTCATGACCTTGACATTGAGGGTTCATTGATGATGTATAGTAAGTGAATTGCTTAAACTCACATAGCTCATGGGGAAAAGATGAACCGCTCCTCAATTAGAGGAGAAATTCCAAGAAAGCAGTACAGTTAATACACGACTACAATTTGCATATGATTATATTTTAAAGGAATATTTTGAGCTATCTTTTGCGAAAGTAAGACATAGCTGACAATTAGGTGTCTTTAAAATGTCTTGTTTGATAGATCCCTAGAGTAGAAACACAGTAAATTAAATCAAGATTCTGTTGCTGAACAAATTACTAAGAAATTCCTTTTGGGAAGCTATAGCAATACTTTTCTCACCTAATTATGACTCATTTAATAATACTATCTTTTTTAGTTTTGTGGTACTATGACTTGAACCTTGAGCCCTTCACAATAGGCTACATCCCAGGCTCTTATTTTTGGAGATAAGATCTTGATAGATTGGCCCGAGTGGGCCTAAACTTGAAATCTGCCTGCCTCAGCCTTCCAGAGTGCTGGGATTCCAGGTTTAGCCCACTGTGCTTTGCTAATATTTTAAAAATTTATTAAATCTAGTCAGCCTTACCATATCTTTAGCTTTAAGGTGCTTGATATCTACTACATTTCAGTTGTGCATAACCAATTCAATGTGTTTAATTTCATTTTCATTTAGAAATGACCCCTCACTCAGTTCTCAAACCCTGACCTCCAAGCCTTCTCTTTGTTCTGATCTCATGCTACCTCTCTACTGTGTATCCACAAGGCCTTGGAGCCCACTGGTGACCATCTCTTTCCTATTCCTCATACCACCACCTTCTTCAGACTTCATTTGCACCCAAAGCAGCCTCGACTCTGAAATGGCTATTTCAGTACTGTTCCAGCTGCTGAGGGTCCCTTGTTTACTGGGTTGGTGTTTGCCTTTAGATTTCTGAAACAGTCTCTCTAAATTGCCCAAGCAGGGCTTGAATTTGAGACACTCCTGCTTCTGTCTCCCAGAGTGCTTGGATTACAGAATGTGCCACTGTTCCCAGCTGGACCGGTTATCTCTGCCTCGCTTTGCATTGCAGTTGTCCTGAGAAATTTTTCTCCTGACTCATGGGCTCCTCAACTGGCTTCACTTGTAACCCGACTAACATCAGTAAGGCCTCCTTCTGTGTCTGTTGTTTGTTGTCTTGTTTTCCTGTGCAATATAGCTTGTCTACGTGTCTCCCCTCTTCAAGCCTCCTAATCTACAACCTCAGGGTCCCTTATTTTCTTAGCACTTCTGTATCAGCCAAACCTAACAGTTAACCAACCTCAATACATTTCCTGTTTGCCTGTCTCCATGACTTTCTTCTTGGTATTTTCTCAGCTCGTCTCATCATCTCCTTCAAGGTAGAGGTGAAAAGATATACCTACTTTATAAACTCTCACCTGGACTCCTCATTCAGAGCTCTTTGCATTTCTATAACACTTTGTACTGCTCATGTGGTATTTCTGTTAGTGGACCTTACAGCTGATACTTTCCACTGTGATCCCCCAAGGATGCCACTATGATTTTTTTCTTTGTGTCCTTGATACTTTATTTAATTCCTGACCTGCTACATATTAATGAAAAGAATAAAGTAATAAATCTTGGTGTTTCTGAAGGCTGTTGCATTCATCCAGCTAGCAGATGACGGTGATGTGGACACGGGATTGGTGCTCAGTGTTTGACCCATTGTGAGTATAAAATACAACCCTATGTATTTTATGCTTCTAGCAACACTAAAGAAAAATACTATTTGATATGATCTATAAAGCCCCACATGTATTGAGTCGTTTCAAAAATGAAGGAAGGAGATTAAAAGACTGATGGAGGGGAGATAGAGGGAAAAGAAAGGGGACTAAAAAGGATTTAAAATAAGTTGTGTACATGTACCAACTCCCTCTGAGGAGTGGATGCATCATATCATCTAATACAAAAGTGCCAATAGACGTACCCTCGTTTCCATTCATTCTTCCCCTGCCATTCTAACCTCATCTTGAACCGTCCTTTCTCTTGCTATCTCATTTGAGCTACATTGACTTATTTTTCAGCCTTTGTTTATTCATCCTTTTGTTGAGCATGCACTGTATTCCAAGCATTTTAGCGATTTGATCTGTAGTAGTCAGTCACATAGAACATAAAAGCTATTTCCCATAATGGCAGTTTCTATGCTAGTTGGGAAAAATAAGAAGAAAATGGTGATAATAATAAATTGTTAATAAGTAAATAAACTGTGAATAATTTCTAATCAGAAGCACTAAGAAAAATAAAACAGTATCCTGTGTTGGAAGGCAATGATGTGGAAGGCATCCTTAGCTATGGTTTCCAGGGAATATTTCTCTGAGGAGATGATATTTGAGCTGGGACTTGAAAAACCCAAAGAACTAGACTTAGGGAAATCATGAGGAAGTATTTTTCAGACTACGAGATGAGCATATGCAAAGGCCCTGAGGCTAATACAAGTTTGAAATGATCAAGGCACTTGTGTTTGCTAAAGCTGTTCTGGAACCTGAGGATGTTGTGGTAAGAAGATAGGTAAGGGGCTCTGCTCTGTAAGACTGGAAGTGAAATAAGGATTGGGCAATAGATAAATAGCAAGAGGGCAAATGAAGAGGCCAATGTTAGATAAGTATAAGTGCTATTAATAGAATGGGATGAAGCCATATAGAGTATCACAGTCCTACAAAGATAGGTTTAGCATTCATTGTACACAAATGAAACTGAGAATCAGAAAATTGAAATTTGTATGGGTCATGGATAAGTCAGAATCTTTGGTGCCAGGTCTCTGTGATCCGGCGCTGCTCTGTGAAGTGTCTATGTCAGCACTGCCCTCTCTGATCTTCCTGTCTTTCTTTGAAGAAAATCTCCTCTTGTATGTATCTATATCTGTCTTGGAGCTCTTTCACCTTTTACAAATGTGTAACCATTGCCCTCAATTTCCTTTCTAAAGGAACCTCAGCTTGTACAAGTTTAGCACTAATCTATCTGGAACATTTCCCGTATACTGAGCTATTTAGAAAAGGTAGTATTCTTTTGTGTGGCCTTATTTCACATAAATAATGCTGTGGGCCTCAGATTTTCTGAAACTTGAGGAATATTTTTTTTCCAAACCCATCCACCTAGTAATGGAACATTTATGTAATAGACAAGTTTTTGCTAATATGCAAATACTGATTTTTTTTAATCATGTGCTGGAGTGTCTCTAGGTTAGAAACTAAGAAGTAGAATTGCTACATATACTAACTGTAAACTGCTGGGTAAGAGCAGTTATTTCTGTGTAACCTGAGCATAGCGCAGAGCCTGAGAAAAGTAACTAGTATATTGAAATAAATGAATGAAAAAATATGAGAATCATAGCATTCTGCCCCCTGTAAAATTTCTTTTATGACCTGTTGCATACAGATTTGCTCTTTCCTCTGAGCAAGCCAGAAACTTGGGGCTTCCTGTCATTCTCTGCCACTAGTTTTTCTACCTTTTGTTTTTCTGTCTTTTTCTTTTTTTGTCATTCTCCTAGCTAATCCCTGCTTCTGCTACCAACCTTGTATATTCCACTTCCTTTTTGCTTAGGCTGGGAATAGCTGAAAGTAAACAGCTGACCTTCAAGGCAAATGTTCATGCATTTAATAGATACACTTACAAATTTGTCTATCACAGCAATATTTTTGTATTGCCCTAACTTTTTAAGATAGACTTGGATCATTTCACGTGCTGAGTTGTCCCCACTTCTGTCATGCTCCCATTATAATGAGATCAATGATTGGAAAACAGTATGTTAGTAATAGTAATGGCAGTGATTGCACTGCATAGAAGGTAAATGTTAAGTTTTTTTAACCATAGCTTTATATGTTTTATAAGCCTCTGAGAAGGAAGCGTAGCGCTACAGAGGTTCATTTATTTTTTTCAAAGTCACACAGCTAAGAAACCTAAGAACTACATTTGACCCAGTGTTGAGTTAAAAGCTTATGTCTAGCCTATCATATTGCTTTTCCTTTCCTGCTTTTTCTATAGGTAAAAACAGCTAATTTCATATTTATCTGAATTTACCTAGCAATAAACCTCATGAAGACAGTGCAGGATCTGGACAGTGAAAATCATGGAACCTTGAAGAAATTGAAGAAGATACTAAAAGATGGTAAGGAATCCCCCCCATGTTGTCATGGATTTGCAGAATTAATATTGTTAAAATGGGCATGTTATTAAAAGCAGTCTGTTTTTTTATTTTACTTATTGAGCTTTTTATTTCCAAGATTTCTGTTGTTATTTTTCCAGTGTCTTTGTCTCTTTTGAATTGCTCTTTCATAACCTCCTATCTTCCTTAATTCATTCAGTGGTTATTTAGGACCTTTTTTGATTCATCGATTGTTTATAACACTGTTCTTTTGAGTTCTATATCCAGCATTTCATCCACTTGAGTATATTTGGAATCTGTTACCAGGGAGCTAGGGACTTTGGAGGAGTCATATTACCTTGTTTTTCATATTTCTTTTATTTCTATGTTGAGATTTGCACATCTGTTGTGATGTAAATCTTTGGCCTTAGGAAATAGCCTTGCCTTGACAGTGTGTCCCTGTTTCCCGTGTAATGCAGGATTTAATTCCAAATATGCTTAGTAGTCTAGTTTTCCTGCGGCTTCTCTGGCTGTGCTTGGTGGCTTTTGACAGTGTGTACTGTGTCAGAGCCTGAGGGACCTGCTTCCTGCTAGCTCGCACACAAATGAGCGCCTGGTAATTCAGGCAGATTTGTCACAGCCAGCAGAGTGCATGGGGTGTGACCTCTGTGGCTACTCGTGCATCCCATCTTTGTGGGCTACACTGGGCAACTGTATTGAGCCCTGAGACGTACTAGACACCAAGTACCCAAGTTACCGCACTCAAGAATTTTCCCTTTTGTATATGTTGTTTATAGACTGAGTTTGACTGAAAAACAAAGGAAACAGGCAACCAGAAAGTATGGAATTTTACTTCCTAGTCAGGTTATCTGAGTTACCTAATAACCTTTGAGGAAGGGCAGGCAAACTGGCCACAGGCCAAATTACCTCTCTCACCCTGGTTTTATAAATAACATTTTCTTGAAAGTCCAAATACTCGTTTGTTTATAGTATTATGTGTGACTGCTTTCTTGCTACAGTGGCAGCAGGATTGAGTAGTTAAACAGACACTTTATGGGTTCCAAAGCCTCAAGTATTTACTCTCTGGCCTTTTATAGATAGTTTGCTGATCCCTGCCCTGTAGATAGCAACCAGTAATCCAATAACTGTGAAGAAGGCATGGATTAGTGTACATCCTTTGGCTAGCGAGGCCCCCTCACTCTCCTCTATCTCTCGCCCCTAATGCATCATCTGTATCGTTGTCAGAAAAATCATTTAAAAAAGGAAATACTGCATGTGGTTCTTTTTTTTAAACCTCTGTATGTTTGTATGACTTTCAGTCCTCCCTGTTGTTACACTTCTAACCAAGCTGATTCCTCAGAACAGTGTCTGCTTCAGGAATGTTAGTAATCTGAATATTCCTGTCAGGTTCTATGAAGTCCCCTCTGACCATTTGCCTAGACTGCTTTTCTGCTCAGAATGTCCTTGCTGTCCAGGTGATGTATTTTGAAATCTTACCCATTCTCTGAGATCCAACTCCAGAATCCCACTTCTGTACATCTTTCCTTAACAATCTCTTGATTCTGAAGACCATTTTTGAGGGGGTAACCAGGACTAAAGACTATTCTTTTGACATGGCTTCCACTAGCCCTGCAGATGCTAATCAATAGTTTTCCTTTGGGAGATTCTCTTATGTTCCTTTATAGTTGTGTTTTCAGTAGATGAAAGCAGTGTATCATTCTGTGTACTCTGTCCCTGCAAATGGAAAAAGAATGTCTGTTTTCACTTGGAGATATTTTAATGACAATAACTAGTTAGTATTTTTCTAGAAAAGCAGAACACACTATGAGGGGGAAAAATCTTGTCAGCCAGAAACTTCCTTCTGCCACTATAAAAATTCATTTCCCCAGTTCATACTTAAGGCAGAATTGCTAAGAAGAAAAATGTCACTGTAATGAGGAAATCGAATGAACCATGAGCATTAACATTTTCAGAATTAAATATATAGTAAAGAACATCAATTCTATTGAGCACAGTTTTTGAAAAAAATCACGATTTCCTAGGTCTAAATATGACCAGAATATCTTGAAAAACAAATTGGTACATAAATGCGCTGTCAGTAAGATTCTATTTTTTCCTCACTTCCACAGTACTGTTTCTTAAGCCCAAGTTGAATATTTCACTATGGCAACATGAAGTAAATTACCCAGCATCAGACTGAGATGGAAAATTTCTAATGTATATATGGTACAGTAAGCAAAGATGTCACCGAGTGCTCAAGAGAAAGATCTTTTGTTGACTAGCTCAGCTCAAGGCTAGCTCTGCCTCTCCATCTTCTCTGCTATCTCATTAAGTACAAGACACTGCAACGTTGCTTTATTGTGTGTGACACGTATTGCATACTAAAAATGTATTCACTGTTTATCTGAAAGTTAAATTGAACTAGGGAAGGGTTCCATATTTTTCCTGACAAACCTACCCTAAACAGATCACCCTTGCCCATTACCATTGCAGAAAGTC